>JAGFPH010003277.1:0-12353 GCA_018207615.1 Philaenus spumarius | reverse complement strand
ATTATTTAGTTATCTTATATAAGTACAGTCGGATTTGATAACATTCCCAATTCGTACCAAATCTTTACATTGTTTTACAAATAATATACTAAAAATTAATTCGTTTTTGGATGTTTTAACTATTTCTTTTTTAGGGCTCTATATACCTTAGAAGAAAAAATCTCAACCCTTATGGAATCAATCGTGTTTGTCTGTCTGTCTACTATAAAATTAGAACTTTAAAATATCTGACTAAGATTTGGGAGCGTGAAGGAAAAAGTATATTGCTAAGACAATACACTGTTATTTATACTGTTGGTTGAGCTATCATTTTTGTAAAGTTTTATTTAAAGTCTTTTTTTTTAAGTTTTTCTAGAATTTTGTGATAGGTAGTTTTCAAAACATTACAGAAAGTATTGAAAACAGTATATTTTTTCCACGAGCACTTCAATCAAAGAAACCATCTTTATTATATTCCCAAAAGTACTACAGCCAAATGTTGAAACACCCATCTTTATTTATAAAACTACTACAGCCAAATGATCAAAACTCCATATTTATTTCCGAAAGTAGCCTACTGCAGCCAAATGTTGAAACATCCATGTCTATTTACAAAAGTAGGCTACTACAGCCAGATGACCTACACTCCATCTTTATTTCCAAAAGTACTACAGCGAAAATGTTGTAAACACCATCTATATTTCCGAAAGTACTACAGTCAAAAAGTAATGGTAGTTATCCAACTTACTAAAAAAACTACATCGTAAAAGATTGCGTAAAAGATTGAGAAATTTTGTATTTAGGTGTAGTATTGATTTTTAAGTACACCCATATAATTGTATTTCGTGTAAAAACGCATTTTTTTAGAAAATCTAATTTAAAAGTTGAAAATTTTTAACATATGGTCTTATGGGTTGCATTGTTGGTTACAAAATAACAACGAAATAGTAAATAATGCTATCAAAAAAGCTGTTTATAAACAAGCCAACTTATACTGTTTTAGCACGTTAGAAATAGAATGGAATAGAACTGACATTGATATTACCAAAATCAGCTGTTCATTGTATAGTTTGCAATTATTACTGTTAAAAAAACAAACTAATTTATACTGTTTTAGCACGTTGTAATGAGGATAAATTGGGCCTCATTTAACTATTTATTTTGTCAAAATAAATTTAATCTTGGCAAAGATGGATAAATTCTAATAGTCAATTTTAGTATTGAGGTTATGTTAATCCTGCAATAATTTGTACTATATTTAGGCCAGGTTTCAAAATTTAATTGACAGAAGATAGTAGAACTAGGACTAAAATCGTAATGAAAACCCCTCACGTTTCTAAAGCATGTATTTGAGGTTATAATTAATCTTGTAATTACTGTTAATATATTTAAGCCTGGTTTCATAATTTTTCAAACTTATGTACAAACGAGCAAAAGATTAACGAGATTCTTTAGCGAATTTTCCAACTGCGAGCGAAGCGTCCAGGGGCAGAGCCCCTAGTATACTTATAATAGAAGTATCAAGGTTGTGTTGAGCTCTCCTTGTTAGATTTAATATTTCCCAGTTGCAACAGAGTCTAAATACCCAAAAAGCCAAAGTAGCTCAACCAATTTCAAATTGTCTTTCAAGCCAATACAAATCATTGCAAATAATAAGTTTTCTATTGTTAAATCAACTCTTTCAGAACGTTTATTTGGTTAGGTTATTGTTCAGTTTAGCTGTTCCTTCAATTAAATGAAAACCGGTCGCAATGATCCAACGATCCATGAAACAGGATTAGCGTAGGACGGGAAATGTGTGTTTGTAGAATGACGTCACTAACGCTGCGTGTCTGGATAGGTAACTTCAAAAATATTTTCTTGTTACTGCCAGCAATTTTATTTAAACAATGTTTTTGTTTAAATATAAAATGTAAAAAATATCGATTAAAACAATCTATATTTAATTTGATTCATTCTTCCCAAATATAATATTTAGTAATTACTTTGTCTTTCATTTGCATAGTTCTCTAAATCTCTAAAACTATAATTAATAGAAAGATAACATTTAGCAGGAAGTTATAACACGAAATATATTTTTTTTTGATTCGTTCATTAGTTTATTAAAAATGTTTACGAATATAAATCAATATAAATGCATTATCTATTTGTCAATTTAATAAATCAAACGTATAAAAACCTGTAACTAATTCTTTGAAATATATATTTTAATGGTTTAATCCTAACTCTCAATACAATATCGTGCATAGCTACACATGACTAGACATTCGACTAATCGTATCAACAGGTTGTGGGTATCGATGTGTAAATATTAACTGTCATATTATCGACTTTTGCACGTGTCGCTGCTGACAAATTTGCTGTAACTAGTGTGTTACTTATTTCATCAGAATGTGAATCTAAAAATAGAGCTTTAAAACTTTTGCCTCTTTTCTCACCGTCCCTCGCCCTCTATTTTGTAAAGGGAAAATTTCTTCTTGTCCAAACAAGACTTTTATGAGTTTCAACGTTGTATCCAAAACCGTAAAGTAAAGGGCCTGAATCTAATTTGTTCACACTGCTTAAAAATTGCTATTATTTTCTGTTTTACATTACTGTGCTTCAAATAAATGTGTTTGGCTTTCTTTTTAATTCGTATTGAATTGTGTTTGTAGGATATATTTGTGTAAAAGTTAAGTGGAAGAGATTGAATAGTACTAATGTCACATCTTGTAAAAATGCAATAAATAAATATTTGAACTTTTTAACCACATCTATAAGCCTTTTTACAATAGTTATTTATTCATATATTTTTAAGGTGAAAATTCCATGTCGGAATTATTTCCTGCGGAGATATTTTTAAGCAAGCGCTTTGTGCCGCCTGACGCTCGGCTACAAAAAAAAAAAGATTTGTTTGTGCTTATGTTATAAACGGGTTGTGTGCAGTCAAACAACTGGCTACTTACAAATCAAATCATTGTTGCCAATTTGCTAAATCTGTTTCAGAATATAATAAGCCGTATACAAGGAATGTTTTGAATAATGATTGACACTGACAAAAAAACTGTATTTCATGATAACGAAGTTTCTTTGCGAATTGTGACAAGGAAGACCTACTTAGTTCGATTACTTTTATTACAAGCCATGAAAGTATTTTGATAGATCAAGGATAGTCAAATAAAAGTATTTTCATCTTGTTTTTAAAATATATTCCAAAACATTAACTCATCCTAAACTATTACGGTATATAGTTTTAACTATAACATTAACCTTTACCAAGTTTTCGATGTTAATGTAATGGCAAAAGTAAAACCTGACAATATTTAATTTACGGTTTGCATAAATGCTCATAAATACACATAAAACTCAATGTATTAGCATTTGTCTGAAACTCTAAAAATATACACCACAATTTTAGGTTAGGCCTAACCATATTAATATCAAATATTTAATACATACATTAAACTAGGATTTGATCCAAAATGTGTTAAACTAATTGTTAAATTTATTAGAAAAGGGAACGTTTAAAAATGTAAGGTCGATTTTGCAATAATAAAATTATAAAACTCTTTTTACAAACTAATAAACTAACTCACCTGCAACTTTTGTTTATAGGTCACGTTAAATTATTTCGCTTTCAATTAATTAATTGTGTAAATGGAGGGAACTACGATGCATCAATTAGTCTGACAACGTTTTGATTTTATCTTTTAAATCAGGTTTTGTTCTGAGCAATCCATATAAGTGAAGTATTCAATTTACTAAAAAATAATATAATAGTAAAAATTGAAAAATTCTAAATTTTCAGAGACCCGTATATTGTCCAAAGTTGAAACAAAATAAACTGGTTCACTGGACTTTCTCCAGTTTGTCCCCATTTATGTGTGAACTTAGCGAAAACAAGTTTGATGCATGAAGCACCAATAATAAATAATTATAACAGAATTTAAATATTTAAAATGCAATGTTTATATTAGTTACTATGAATGCATATTACAAGATGGTTCTAAGAAGCTATTATAGTTGCTATGTTAGTTTTTCGTCCTAACAACTATAGTTTGTTATACCGAATCGGTCGAACCTATATTGTTCAAATAACACTGGAAATAGATTTAAAATAAACACCTTGAACTGAATCTTCAGAGAATCTTATGCTTGCCTTGTAAGTTTTTGTATTTATTTGAATATATTTTAACACATAAGGTCGAACGGGTTTTGTGAATACAACATGATCAACTCTACCATTAACTTGAAAGCTTCAGCTAAGTAGTATTTTACTATTTAATAACGTCTTTCAATCGTAGACTATCGGATGTTTTACCATACAGAGTGACATGCTTATCAGCACTATAAGACAGACTGGACTGAAAAGGATAGAAAGATGAAATTGTGAAATTGAGATTAAAATTAAATACCTGGCTTGTGCTGAAAACAATTTTTTTCAATTTAAAACTTGGTAATAAAATAGCTGTTTTATGTATTATCCAATTTTGATTAAATTAAGTGCAACATGATCTACTTTTGAAAACCCCGCAATCGGCTAGAAAACAGAAGCTTACAACTGTCTGCTTTAATCGAAATCAAAGGATTTGCTTGATTTTTCATTCAAACGGGTTTACAGGTAGTACACATAGAAGTTGTACGGAAGCACATGCATAAATACGGAAGCTAAAGGAAGCGCCAATGTGGTGGTTGTTGCTCTCGCCTCACGAAAAAATCGTACTGAAGTCGATATGGGTCAAATTATTGTAAAACTTTAATAACCATAAGGATGTACAAAATTTATTAAATAACTTTATATTTTTCGTAATAAATTTTTTTTACGAAGCTTGGTAGTTCGGTTCTGAATATAAGATTGAGGTGTACAAATTAAATTATATAATTAAAAAGTCAAATTATCTTAACAGTGCAAACGTTTCTAACGTTTTAGAACTTAAAATTATCATCTCCGTAAAGAACCCTAGTCAACTAATTGGAATTGTTAGTTTTACAGCCTCAGTTTCTCATTTAACAATGAAATTGTATACTGGGAAATCCTTGATTATCTTTCCTTTTGAGGAATTGATATTTTACTATGGTATGACTAAATAATTTCTAAGAAGTTAAAATACTTATAAGAAGGGAGACGTGTTAAAATGATAATACTTCAGTGACTACCAAGCAACGTTCTAAATCCAGTTAGTTAAGGTTTTAACTCCATCGTTTAGAATATCGCAAATACATCCTTATTAAAGAAGACAAATGGAATACGTTGAACTAATAGCTGTTAAGTTACAAATACGTGTTGCCACAAGTCATACTATTATGAGCCAAAAGCACAAGTACCATCAATCCGAGCGAAAATGGGATCTAAGGGATTGTACTACTAGACCAGGGAAATTAGGCAATAAATAATAAATATTTTTCTACAGCACCGATCGAAATGCGGTTTTCGGTCATTGTGTTCGGAGAAGTCTCAGGGAAAAAGTATACATATAATACCTTGTCGGAAGACAAAAAGTACATTTTGGGCATGCATCATAATTTCCCTGGTCTATATAGCCTACCATCACAAAAAATGGAACCATACACAGAGCTCAAACAACTAGGCCTATACATGCTGTGAAGTCATATTGTTTAAGGTCTTCCTATTTGATTGCATCTTATTTCCATTTATTTATTCTACTGAAATGCTTTTTAGTTAAGTAGAGCGAAATTTTGTAATATTGATGAGGTTTAAAATGTCCTAGATTGGTTCTGACTTAAAGACAACAATTAGGCATACAAAAAGCTTATTCAGAGGTGGCACAGGTGTATTAATGATGCTTACGGTGCTTAATGATGCCTAACTATCTTATCAGAAAGTGCACAATACTTAATTAAATAAACAATGGGTTTCACTCTACAGTTAGTCGCCTAGTACATTTTAAAATGCAAGTAAAAAAAAATAAATAAAATGAAATTACATTAACACAACAGACATTTTTCATCCCTACTCTTGAAAGCCATAGGCTATACACGAAATACTAATTTTGCTATTTAGGATTCTTCAATAAGTGCAAGATTTATATGCCAACTTAATCGTTAGATAAAATGCATTAACTCTTTTTTATTCTATTCCTTGGTCCTTAAAATAGAGAATTTCAAATTAAAAACCCCGAAAACTTTATTACAGAAATCTAAAAAAAAATGAAATTGCTATTGTAGTGACACTACCCTAAATACAGTTCCCAATCTCCCATTTGATTGTACTTTGGGTTTGTAACGAGTTGTTTTCAGCTAAGTTTAAACTAAATTATAATTTTTAACCGTTTCGTTTATCGTACATTTTGTATTGTTGTAGGCAGTTAAACTGTTCTTTTTAGAAATTACGTCTTACATATTTATAATTCTTTTACTTTTTTTATAATTATTTTCTACGCCTTTCTTATAGGCTGCATAAGTATATAGATTGTTATATTAGTTTTCAGCTAGACATAAAACTGTTTTTTTAGACAAGTATACCGCAAGTAAATCGGTATCCACGAACTATATGAAGAGATAAAGTGAATAAGCTGCTTTGTGTAGTTTTCTGTTTTTGGGCGCCATCTTGAAACCGGTAATATAATAAATACATCCGTTTTCGTATTTTCCCTGAAAAGTAGACGCCAATACAAACATTTCAAGTATATGGTTGGTGGGGGTACGACATCGGGAAGGATGCCTACTATTCTTGGCACGGTTTTATCGTTTTTCTTTTATATATTAAGATAAAAACAACACAAGAAGTAATATTATTTTGGTTTAGGTTTGGGACAAGTTATTTTATTAGGTAGAGTATAGATAGTTTATAAACGTAATATAAAAACCTAGCCCCCATAATTCGATTCAACCACTGTAAACTTTAAACATTAACTATTACTTCTAAACTAGCATGACTCACGAGTGTGATTTCTTGGAGAGTTCTTCTAAATGACGAGTTATTAAATTATATTGAATAAGGTAAATACTTATTAATTGTTAATAAACGTGTTTTTACATTGCTGGAGTCGTTAATTTAACTATAAAAGTCCCCAAAATCCACTTTTTGGTCCTAACAATATGTTGTGTGGACTCATTTTTCTCAGAATTTAACGAAGATTTCAAAAATAATCATATAATTAGGATAAAGATTCAACTTAAATATTGTGTAGCGTCTCCAGTACTTGTGTACCTGCCTGATACCTGACCGTCCGGGTCGAGGGTGTGGGGGGGCGCTCGTGAGTGCGCGTTCGAACGTAAAGGGTCTCCTAATCCTTCAGGCGCCACGGCAAGGTGAACGGAGTATAGTTACGAACCTCTCGGCCACTCTGCTTCCCTAGGCCTAGTTCTAAATACTGTGATTTGTACCAAAGCTCGTGTATTTCACTGGTTATATTATATAAAATTGTATTCATATTATTATTTCATGTTTACTTTCAAAAGAAGTAAATTGTAAGACGCCGAGGTAAGAGCAACGACAATGTTTTCATCTTTGTTTATTGCCAATTTACAGCAAGATTTTAATATGGAAAGCAAATATAAAGTATGAAAAATAATCGTAAAATCTGTTCTTCTAAGGAAATTGCATTTTAAAATGGAGGCATTAAATGGAAATATAAGACTTTATTAAATTGCAAATAAGGCCAGGTCGGGCATTAATAAACTTAGTATGAGAGTTTTAAAAACTATTTTTACAGTGAAGGTGAAAAGTTAGTTTGTTATGGCATTTTTAAATTTCTTATGTTTCCTTTTATAATTGCAAAAGTTGAAGCTATTACGTGAAACCATCTCTGAATAAAACTTCCAATCTAACTTTAGAATGTCTCTAGGAAACCAAAACACCTATAAATATCCAGTACCCAATAATAACATTAATTATAATACTGTTCCTTTCCTTGTGAATTAAACAATCACTCGTGTTAGAAAAAAGGAACCATTGTCAAACTCTTCCGAGAATACATTAATTTGTGAAAGTTAAAAACGCTATGTTTTTTGTAATGGACATTTAGCGTATTAGTTACGCTTCACGTGTATCTCTATGTACGTGAACATTTTTTTAAATGTCCTATTTCTTTTTAAAAAACTTTTTCAATCGGTGTTTCAAAAGTGTTTCAATTCAATCGGTTAAATGGTTTTTTAGATGAGCTGTTACATTTCTTCAGGTTTTTAAATGTTATAGCGTAATGAATAAAAGGCACACAAACGGAACCTTTTCTTAAAACAGCTCAAACCTACGAAACCGACTGCAGCAAACTTGCACCACGCTACAAAATGGTCCCGAGATAGAAAACTCACAAAAATGTTTAACATTATTTAATTTCTTAACACCGATGGTACTTACTTCAATTTAGGCTGTAGAATTTTGTTTCCGCCTAAGTTTATTGTTTACATTCTCAGCAAGGCCGTATCCAGGGGAGGTTAGGAGGTCACCCCCAAAATTTTGAAATTTAGTAGTAAAAATTAATACTAGGTTTAAAAATAAGAGGATCCAACAACATACTGTTTTTACATCATTGTGCTTTGCATGCATACTGATATTTATATTTACTTGATTAAACTACAACGTACAATACACAAGGATGCAGTAGGTTACAGCCTTACTCTCTTGTGAGCTTGATCTGATGTATTAAATAAGAAAACTATGAAGGTTCAACAAAAATACTTTACTTTAACAAAACTCCCAATACGGGGGTTGGTGTGCGAAGCACGAAATACATTGTGTATTGAAAACTCTCCCAATACGGGGGTTGGCGTACGAAGCACGCAATGCATTGCATATTGAAAATACTCCCAATACGGGGGTTGGCGTGCAATGCACTGTGCGTCGGCCGCTTGTCATAGTGTTCAGTGTCAAGCTCACATGTGCGTCCTTAGCAGTGAAAAGGTTTAAATTCAAAACCCCGGTCCTGGCCAGACCAGACCCCCCCCCCCCCTCCGTTTATAGGCACATTATTTTACTTCACATTTCAAATAGGCCTACTATATGTACAACACCTCTATTAGTTAGGTTGTAACATTGAAGAAACAATTGTTGTTTCTTTAATGGTTGTAATCCCTACAGTTGGATTACAATATGAAGAGGATTTTTTAATCGTCGAGGGACGGAATTTTAAATATATTTTAGCTTTTCTAACGTTTTTCTTTCGAGGGGGGTTCAACCATTATTTTCGGTTTAATTCTTTCTCAAATTAGTTATTTGTTGCAATTAATATTTAATTTTTAAAAACCCTTTATTCGTTCATCTATGTCAACGCAAAATATATGCGAATCTGGCTGAAAACACAAATGGTAGGTACGATGCTGTTAAACGTTGAATATTTGTATTTCTTTACCACTTTAAATTAATACTTTTCACTAACTACAACGTACAAAAAGTAAATGAGATACACAGTATTACATAAAGTGTAGAATGAACGATTGGGGAAATACGTTAATCTCATCCCTAATGTATTCATAGTTCTGTCAAAGTTTCCTCATTACAGTATTTCCATTCCAGGAAACATCAAATTAGCATCCAACAAACATATACTGTACTTTAATAAATTATGCAATTTGAAATATACGGAGGGAAAACAAAATGGCGGCTTGCAGTTTTGCAGTTAATTGCTCTTTGAGCTGGTTTAAAAGACCCTTTGATGTCAATGTTGTGTCTTATTTTATATTTATTTCTGTTTATGAAAAAACAAGTTTAATTTCCTATAGTAAAATATAAAAGCAGGAAATACTACTTTTAACTGACTAAATTGTAACTAGTGGAGGCCCAAATGTGCTTCGCAAGTTGATCTTTGTGCATCTCCGTTCGTATATAACGTTTTAAAACCCCTGTACATTACTTTGGCAATTAACTTGCAAAGGGTGGCTAGGCAATGTTTATTTTCCGAAAATGTGGGAATTTCCCTAGGTATTTCTGTTTCAGGTAGACTAAAACTCCAATACCAAGTGCCTCAAAATTGTGGATAAGGCTGTAGAAAATTAAGTGCAGTTTGTTATGATATTGTTTTGGGTTTCAAACTTTTAGTTATTTTTAAATCGGTTATGTGATATTTTATTTACAACTGTAATTTAACGAGAACTTCAATGGTGAAAGCAGATGTGCATTTTCTTCTTTCGTTGATGTGTTAGACCGTTTAAATTTTAAAAATCAACAGCATTTTTTATTACAACAATTCTATTTTTACTATTCATTTTTTTCAGTTTACAGACTGACTCATCAATTAATTAAATGCATTTTAATATTATGAAAATTACTGCTTATACCCAAACCAACGAAGCAATTAAGGTTTCGTAGCTTTTAAAATAATCAGCTTATCTAGTAAGCTTTGGCATTATTATAGAAAATATACAACTAATTTTCTGAATCTTTCTAAATTTTTAAGAGATGGAACTCCAAAATGGAAGAAGCTTAAAATTGTTTCATTACTTTATTCACAATGTAAACCATAAATTATAAATTAGTTAAGAGTGTGTAATGTTTTAAATTGACAGTAATTTCTAATTCTATAGGCCTATTTAGTTGATTTATATACTATCGTAATTAGGTGCATTAAAAATAACACTTGCAGGAAAATCTATACTAATTTATACTACAATATTATAAAGAGGTAATTTTTTTTTTTTTATGTAGGGGGTAAAATCTGACACTACTAAACGGATTGAAAAATTAGTTTTACTAATAAAAAGCTACACTATCCCTGAGTAACATAGGCTATAATTCATTTCGATAAAAACCTTTTTTTATTTCAATATTTGTAAATTTAGTCGGAAAAAATTCTTAGGTTAGGCCTAGAATGACAAACCGACACATGTATTTACATTTATTACCATAGCAACCAATTGAATAAACTAACATAATATAGCTGTTTCTCCAATATTTCCAGTAACAGCTGATTTCAAAATTTGAAGCAATTATTTTTGTATTTCTAACTTTTAGGTTAGGGTTTTAAAGTGTAGACCCAAGCCTTGCTGGTTCTTTTAACCATTCTTATAACTGCTATTATAAAATATAAGAAATAATTTCATTTGAACATTTAACATTATTTACCATCTTAGTTTTGATGTTATTATTAATCCTACACCTTTATTATAAATAAAACATAACATATGTGTTTAGAAGGTTCCATTGGTGGTTGGCATGAGGAGCACGCAGGGGTCTCCCCTAGTAATAAATAAAGTAAATTGTAATTCATTTTTAAGAAGTTGTGAAAATTAATTGCTTGAGCATACCACCAACTTGGGTACAGCTCGTAGAACGTTTGCTTACAACTTGTGACAAAATTTCATCTCTATCGGTATCTTACGGTAAGGAACCCTTGAACTGTAACCATTCACTAACCGTTTATCTGCAGGCAACGGACTGCGAGACTAACTGAAGATTTTTAACTGTCACAGGCCACACACTATTCAGTTCTAATAACAGACTTCGTCTGCAGATAATGGACTCACAGATTGATAACTGCAGGCCAACATACACTCACCATACAATAACAGTTCTGTCGTCAGTTCAGTTCGCAGTTTAAAGTAAAATTAATTGTAGTTATGTATCCAAATATGAAAAAAGTTGCAAAATCAACGAAAGAGAAAAAATAACACTACTGGGTAAAAGATTGGTTAGGTAATTAAACTTTTTTTTTAAGTTTCAATATTTATTTTTTTAATATCAGACAATAATTTATATCATATTTTTTAAATTAAAATAATTTGTTTATATTGCTAAAAGAAGTAATGTTTTCAAAATGAATTTAACATTATTTTTTCCAAAATATTGATAAAATCAGATAAAGCATAATCGTTTGCATGCTCATTTTTTAAAGGCCTTGTTGGTGTGTCTTTATGGTGATTTTTTGCTTGAGGTTGAACAGAATTGTACTGTCGTCAAACTTGAAGGCCTACTGGTAGGATTGAATTGAATTGTATAAATGTATTTACCTAGTGATTTTATTTCAGTTTCCGTAAAGAAGGATGTTGCCGCTAAATTTTTTTATAAATTCCATTAAAAAAAATACAGATTTATCACTCATCTATATATATAAAAGCGAAATACCACTCACTCACTCATCACGATTTCTCAAAAACTACCGAACGGATTGAAATGAAATTTAGTATGTCGCTTCCTCTAGGGCCATAGGTGCTCATGAAGAAAGGGTTTGAAAAAATTCGAAATTTTAAGGGGGGGGTTTGGGGCGATCAAAGTTATTAAAAAACGATTTCTTCAAAACTACCGAACGGATTGGAATGAAATTTGGTATATAGCTTCCTCTAGGGCCATAGGTGCTTACTAAGAAAGAGTTTGAAAAATTCGAAATTTTAGGGGGGTTTGGGGGGATCAAAGTTATTCAAAAACGATGTCTTCAAAACTACCGAACGGATTGAAATGAAATTTGGTATGTAGCTTCCTCTAGGGCCATAAGTGCTTCCTA
>JAGFPH010003276.1:127750-150135 GCA_018207615.1 Philaenus spumarius | reverse complement strand
GGGGGTTGCGGGAGAGCCTAATTTTAGCCAAAGTTTTATTTCGGCTAAGTGCCCTTCGATTGAACTCGGGCAGAACCTTACGTTCGGGTTAGCTCGGTTTTCCATACGTTATAACACATTTAATAAAAATAATTCGGGGTACAGCGAAGCCTAAGCTCGGTCAAGTCCGTCGTTTTGGTTCGGGTAAGACCGGTAGAAATATATTACAAGGGGTTGCGGCAACGCCTATGGTTAGTCTAAGCTTTATTTCGCCCAAGTACGAATTTCGGGGGTTGCGGGAGAGCCTTACGTTCGGAAAAAGATCGGTTTGCAAGTCCTAATTTTGACTAAGTCCGATTCGGATATACACGGAAATGTTCGGTAGTGTTCGGGGTTATATAATGCAATTTATACTATATCCCGACAACACTATAACAATTTAAAACTAATAATTTCTTCTAAGTGACCTTCGGTCGGATTCGGGAACGATCGGTAATGTTTGGGTTGTTATAATGCAATTTATACTATATCCCGACGACACTATAACACCGTGCACCTGGTGCAAGGTTGCTGACGGATGGTAAACTTATATACTTCACAAAACAGTACATTCTCAACAGAGTCGGCCTAGCTTAACCGCTAGCGCTGCGGACTCGGGTCATGGTGATACCCGGTTCGACTCTCGGCGACACCCAAACTTTTTTCAAAGCAAAAAATTAAATTAAATTAAATATTAATTATTACAAAACAAGATGGCTGCCAAAAAAAAAAGATGGCGGCTCAAAATTCCCCAAAATCTTTAAAAATCCAAAATTCCCCAAAATTCCCAAAATTTCCAAAAATCAAAAATCTTAAAAAATCCAAAAATTCCAAAAAATGTTAGGACCCCTCAAAAAAAAACCCAAAATCCAAAAATGTTAGGTTAGGACCCCCCCAAAAAAAAAATCCAAAATCCAAAATTCCCAAAAAATGGCTTAGGTTAGGACCCCAAAAAAAGGGGGCGTGGCTTGGGTTAGGAACCAAAAAGACCCCAAAAAAACACCCAAAAAAAAGGGGGCGTGGCCCAAGGTCAATGACCTTCCCCCCACCACTTTTGGCGCCATATCGCGGCGGACTCTACTCACATATATTATTTCTCAAGACAATTTTTTTTTGTCGGTACGCCATAACTTCCTTAATACATCATCAAATTACATGAATGAGGAATCGTTTTAAAGCTTTCCTTAACCACTACACCGGAAAAATATACAAAATACAATTATATGAAAACATACAAGAAGAAAAAGAAATAAAGAATCCGAAAGTAACAGTGATGTAAGATCAAGTAAGTTGTAGGGATATTTTCCTGGCGTTGGCTACACTGATGATAACAATACCCACCTATGCCCATAACGCATTAAATACGGACTATACGCACTATACGGTACTAAATATACGGTGTGTACTTTAATTAAATGGGATTTAAGTAAATTAGAATGCGAATGATTCCCACGGGTCAGCTAGTAATTATGATTTGAAATGTCATCTTATTAATGTATTAGATATAATAAAGATTTTAACAAAGAAACTAATTTGAGTATTAATAAAATATACATATTGATACTGTATTTACAAGTATTAAAAAAAAACTTTTAACTTATTATTTAAAAAAGTACATCAGTACGTTTATTTATGTACCAGTGTCGTTAGTAGTGTATTGTGTCTATTCATGTTACTCGATGATTTGACATCAGCTGTTCCAATTAATGTAGTGAAACTTAAGCAATGTCAGGTGTAATGTTTGTGGATATTCTCGGTTGAAAGTGGGAACATAAGGACAGAATAAAACAGCGAAGATAAGATAAACTTTGCCTTAAAAACCAGTGCGTATAAATTCTTAGAATTAAAGAGGGTTTTTTTGTATCGCTATTAATATTAAAATCAGCTGATCTCAATATTGTAGTTAGTGCTGAAAACGTAAACTATGTTGACATTGTACTTCAGGAATGTTACTTAGAAACGGTAGGTTATTTTGTAAAAAAATATTAAATTTATTATTAAAATTATTAATCAGAGTGTGAAGAAAAGTATCGTTCATCACAAGGGCCAAAACTGACTTTTCGACACTCGCTAATTTTCCTTGAAACTTGAGCTCGAATCGAAAAACGTCACTTTCGGTCCTATTGATGAAATTATTGAAATTATCCAGATTGTATCAGAAATGTAAATGGATAACCATTTTTTAAATATCTGTAGTATCGTATATGTACTTAGTAAACCTGGTTAAAAATGTGTTCTCGCCTGACATACACTCTACCTCAGCCATAAATAAATATTCCGTAATGAAATGGCAGTGATCAATGTGATTAGGTTTTGCATTATTTTTATTAGAAGAACAAATGCACAACACGAAAAAATTGAAAAGAAGAGTGACATGACAAGATGGTAAAGTATGAAGGAACAAACTATCTTATTATTACCAAGTAAATAATTCAGCAAAACAGCAAAACAAAAATAACCGTGAATTCTATATTTGTTTATTCGTATACATGTTATGTATTCGTTTCTATACTTGGAAACTGTAGAACACTTACCGTCGACATTCGAAACTTTAGGACCAAGAAAACTCTTACAAATATACAGTCTAAATGAATTTCCAATAGAGATCAGTAATGTAGATAATCAATTGCAGCCCTTACCAAGAAAGTGGAATTAAGACAGATGGTGTCTAGGGAATACAATCCCTTCAGATACTTATAATAATAAACTTGTATTCATGGTTAGTGAGATTTTTACCAAGTTTCATGTTATAAAAAGATTTATTTACTCTGGTCCCCCAACCAATGACATTTAGATTACTGGATTCAAAAATAACGACGATTCCCGAAGGACTTGTGTTATGTATGTCACCTTTCTCACAGTTTCGTTAGAGTAATGGGAGTTTCAAATTGTGTATTTGCGTCACTAAATTGTACAAACTCATGTAATTAATTAATACGGGAAAACGTGTCGAAAACAAAATCATGGCTTGTAACAGAACAAATATTTTGCAAGTATTTGTTAATCATGCTATTTAAACAACCCTTATTTTATACTCGAATAATTTTTATGAAAACGAATTAAAAATGTATCGATAAAAATGTGTTCATTATTTAAAACGTAATTTTTAAGTTATCTGTTTACATTTTGTCGCAAACCGTATCACGAAACCTTTTTGTGCGTTACTTTATGGCTTTTTGACAAAAAACTACTTTTAGTCATTATCGGCTAAACAATTAAAAATGAAATGAAATGGTTAGTGTTGGCAATGGAAATATGTGGACAGATTTGCTTGTTTATTTGTTTGTAGGCTATAAATCTTTATTTTGTAAGATTTCTCCAAAAAACCTCCCTATCCATTAATATAAAACTTTTACTGAAGAATGCATAAGAATTGTTGGAAAAGTAAATTTTTTTAGCAATCAGTTTCGGGGGAAAACAGCTTTGATTTCGCAGTTTGGGTGTCATTTATTTCCCACGTTGGAAAAATCGTTAAAGATAAATCAAATCAGTAAGCCAAAGAAACGTTAGCAGTGGAAATATCTAATCAGCATTTGCCTATATATTACGTGTTTCTTACAATACAGCTTTAATTGAACAAATGATTAATTCAAATTGGCTCTTTTAATATGTACGTTAGCTAAACTGTTAAATATGCATGTTACTACTATGCGAAAAGTTAAATAACAATAACTGTTTTAATATTACAGCTAAAAGATTGTTAGAGATTACAAGATTAAAAGATTTTAATTACGATGCAAAGTACTATTTTATAATTGTATTTTAAGAGAACAAAATAGAGTAGAAAATTTTATTTGTACTTTTCTTGTATCATATAATACTTAGCTAATGTTATGTTATTATTATGTTGTCAAATTAATTGTACTTTGTATTCTTAGTTGCATGGATAATTGTATGTGGTCAATATACTTATCAATATAAAATGTTTACCTTATTCCCCCAAATTACTTGATAATGCGCAGAATAAAAAAAAAAAAAATAATAATAATAAACAAATACAATGCAGTCAGAACAACTTAAAGAAAGCTTTATGTATTTATGTATAGGATGTCCGAAATAACCCATCCCCCTTTAACTTTAAATAAGTAGAAATAAAAATATTATGAGTTTCGGGGTATCTTTATATGACAAAGGGAGATGAATTTTGTTGTAACCGACCATTTCGCCCCTTACCCCAAAATGGGAGGTTGAGAGGGTAATCCAAAAATCTTAAAAACAAACCCCCATCAAGTGCTATCTCATTTTAAAGGGCTTGATAAATGAAGAAGAATGGCACAAATTGGTGGTCTCTATCTTAACCCTATCAAAAATGGCGGCCAGTCAAATTTTAAATGTTCTATGTTAACACCATTTTAATTACGTTCCAAACACTATGTTCCAGTGGAAAGGAATAATGGTTCTTTGCATGTTATTAAATAAATTGCAGGTAATTCAAAATCTAGTACTAAACAAATATTTACACAATTTGGCATAAGCTTAAAAGGAACGAATAAACTTGCCGTTTCTAGATACAGCAGGTAATAGACGTTGAGAGCAGAACTACTTATAAGAATCCAGTGATAATAGCATCCAGTGATTTTGAGCAATTATTATAAATTTAGAATTAAGGTAAGTCTTTAGCTCTATTACCAATGAAAGGTATTGTAACGTATGTAATTAAAAATCTGTGTTAATAAGATGTTTTCAACTTTGACTGGTCGCCATTTTTGATAGGGTTAAGATAGAGACCTCTAATTTGTGCCATTCTTCTTTATTTATCAAACTCTTTAAAATGAGGTATCGCTTGATGGGGGTTTGTATTTAAAAATTTTTAATTACCCTCTCAACCCCACATTTTGGGGTAAGTAGTGAAATGGTCGGTTACACCAAAATTCATCTCCCTTTAACATATAAAGATATCCTGAAGCTCATTTATTTATTTATACTTGTTCCAAAGTTAAGGGGGAGGGGGTTGTGGGACTTTTTAGACAACCGGTATATATGCAAGTAAAGTAAGTACATCTAGGAAAAATTAATAGTTTCTATATTGAGTGCAAACTAATAATGTACTAAAACTAAATCAACAATGAGACTGTTTTGGTGAAAGAAATGTTTGCAATTAATTGGTAATTTATTGGAGTAGTTTGAGAAGAGTTGCTTATTGTATCACGTGTAAAGAAGGTTATGACTGCTAGTTTTGGCTAAAGATTAAATGGATAAACCTAAACACAGGGAGTTGACTTATTTCAAGAAATAGAAGATTTGTATATTTGTTAACAGAACCTCAATTCTAAATTACATTGATTATTTTCATTTCAACATTTCAGCTAATATACTTTCTACTGCAAATTACTTGCTCACGTGCGGAATCAAAACAAACACATACAATGCAGCCAGGGCAATTTACAGAAAGATATATATAAACAAGATGAAAAGATGGAATACTTTTTCGAGACTTCGTCTCGTGTTTTTTTAAATGTGACGTTTTTGTCACGCTCGTCACATTGCCGTCACGCTAGAAAGCTCAAAAGCTTTTCAACTCTCCGCAATAAATTACGAAGATTTTGGCGCCACCAGTTTTCTACGACGTCTGTGAGTGCATTAATATCGTGTCCACAGACAGACACACATAACATTTTTTGGTGACACACGGACACAAAATTCGTTTATGCTTTATCGAGTTCAGATTCCTCAAAAACGTAAAGAAAAGTCATAAAGGGGAGCTGGGATAAATGTTTTATATTTTTTTAAAGATTTCAATACTTCGGCATTTTAATACGAGCTGAAGTCGAAAACGCTGAGAAAAGTCATAAAAAGTGGGGGTAAATGTTTTAGAATTTTCGCAAGATTTCAATACTTTGGAATTTTTATGAGAGCCGAAGTAACAAGTAAAGTACATGTAGGAAAAATGCATACATTTGTTTATTGAGCGCAACCAAATAATGTTCTAGTATTAATTAATTCAATAATGAGAATATTTTGGTGAAAGAAATGTTCACACAGAAAAAATGGCACACCTTTCCACACATTATTGTCTTACGTCGAAATGTAACAATGCTATTGTTTGTAAACGAGTTGTAGAGGGTAAAATATAATTCTGTTTATTTTGCCTCAAAGAAATTAAGAAAAATAATTTAGAGCTAAGATTTGTTGTATGTAACGTATTGCTGATAGTTGAAGAAACCAGATATAAAAACTTTTAACTTATCGTAAGTAATTCGTATTAATTAAGTAATATCAAGTGCTAGTAGATTCCTGCGGCATAATTTCACCACATGTTTAATATAAACATCGAGAAAGTTGATTCTCAACAGCCGTACAGAAATGCAGATTGTATTTACTATTATGCGTTGTCCAGAAAGAATTTTGATGAATCGTTGAAAGTACTAGTAATAGTTTTACCAGTTTGTTATCGCCTGAAAATAATTTATTCAACAAATGATTCTATTTAAGAAAGACTTTATTAATTAGTATCGCACTAAAATTGCATATATGTAGGGCATGTTTAGTATTTATACTGACAGAAAACTTTTTAAATATTACTGCCGTCAACCCAAAATCCAACTTTAACGAAGTTACGGAAACACTTGCCTATCCGTGTTAGGTAAAAATGGTTTATTGTGGTAATATTCATTTACCTCACTTTAAGGAATATAGCTAATGACGTTTGTGAATTTGGAAGAATATGGCCGGCCGGCCATACACGTACAGTTCGAGCAAACTAGGAGTGCACTTGGCCTAATGGGCGAGTCATCCCTTCTACAGTCTACTTCTCCTTAAACCTGCCTTGGCGGTACAACCAATTCCACAAAAAAATAGGTCCACAAATAACATTTAACTGAGGAAATAGACAGCGCTCACATTCTTATAACTTTACGTACTTGCTTACAACCTTTTTATAAAAAAGTATTTCACATTTTAGAGAAAACTATGACAAATATCTATAAATAAGTAAGGTTTTGTTTCATATAAAATTATAAAATGTTATAACTGTGATGCAAATTTTTCTACGTTTTTTATAAAATAAAAGTGATGACAACAATAATGTTCAAAGCGAGAAATTTTTGTATTTTTAGGCAAAAAGAAAACTTTCTGCGAGAAAGTTGTTGATAATTAGTGGAATTAACTTTTTTATTTGAATCAATTTTCTGTACGACCTTTTGTTTAGTCAGGAGGAAGGTAATTCCTGTAATGAATACATTTGGTGCTTGTTTGACATTGATTTGGTGCGATCCTGGCTGTTCCGTAGATCTAATGACACCATAATACTATCTTGTTTTAATCATACTGTATTATTTAAAGTTTAGTTAGGTTAAAGTTAGTTTTAGGTTTTGTATTGTTTTAACATTGTATTGTTAGTCGCCAGATTGGTTAAAGTTAGTTAATACACATACGAAATTTGTGTGGGAAAAGTAAATAGGATGATGTAACGGGAAGGGTATCTCAGGAAATATTTCCTGCCTTCCTGCTCTCTTTATTTGTCGATTCCAAGAACGCATTCTCCTCATAATTTTCAACACATGCGCAAAAGATTTGTCAACCCTTGGTTCACATATTTCCAGTATAAAAAACTAACAAAAAACTAAAATAAACTAACCCGAATTCGTAAAATGTTTCTGAATATTTTAATTTATTATAATGCATAGAATCCGATCCTGTATTATAGCACGATAAGGTTTTTTTTTTGTGACACTTGTATATATTTATAAATAAAACAACTAATTTTTACACGTCCTGTTCACTAAGAAAAATGTGTTTATCACTTTTATTTGCCGTTACATTACAGTGACAAACTAGGGTGTACAGTATAGAACAGAGGTCTATTTTTTTTTATTGAGGTTGTACTGGTGACGTTGGACACAACAAACACAGCGTGGGGACCGGGCCTTACTTCCCCTCTCGGGGTGCATTGCTGGCGTGAGGAATCTGTAGAGTACCGCAGAGGTATTTCCCAGAGTCGAACAGCAGAGGTCAAGAGGCTATGAGCCCACAAACACAGCGGTCTGCCTCTGCCGTCATTTTTGAGCTCATGGATTCTACACGAGTTTACGACGCCATCGCGGTTGTTGTTTTAGTGTTAGCTACTAGTGTTAACATTTTGGTACTCATTAGTTCTTCCAAAACTTGATTGCATTTCCGCAATGACATGTTGAGTTCTTCAAAACCACTAAGCACAAATAAACTGAACTGAAGTCAAACAAAACACTTAAAAAAAAAACTAAATGCAAATAAAAACATTCATGCAAAGTAAAACAAAGGATACTCTCTTTTTGCGCTTGTCTGGCTGTCCTGAGGTAAGTCTCAACGACCCACATACACGCGGAGGTCTGGACACCTCTGGTGGTAGAAAATATAATTCCTCAACTCCTCCATTCTCAACGCCAAAGGTTTGTTCGCCTCTGGAATTTCATCGCAGAAGTGGCACACACTCCGAGGTTTATCTCTTGAGGCGGTCAATACAGGTAAGCCTCTGCAGTACACGTGTATGGCCGGCCTTATAGTTGAGATTTTGTATCGGACCACTCTACCATAAATGTGTAATCTATGCTCTATCAACGTTGATAAGTGGAAATGAGTGCCACCTGTGGAAAGTTACAGTTTGATTCATTTAATGCAATTAATTAATTATTTAATAAGTTTTTGTCTTATTAATAATTACCTGCTAATTGGGTCCTCCAGAGGCCAGTTTGTGAGTCATAGCATGTGATATGGACGATTCCATAACATATTATTTTAAACATAATATTGAATCAGTTTGTTGATTCGGATTATGTTGCAGTTAATTTATTTAATTACAGTTATCAAACCTGGTTCTTTACCTGTGTACTGATTAAAAGTGGCAAGCTATGCTTTACGATCCGAGTTCAATAAATAGCCTTGAGAAATGGGTGTGAGCTCGTCATGTTTATTGCAAATAATTAACTACAAGCCCTATACGGTTCTTACATTACATATTTTAATCCTAGCGGTGTCTTATCCGAGAAATAATTATTACTGGCCCATAACAGAAGAAAATGTTTATGAGACCCATGGAACTCACCGTTTATAAAAAAAAGGTTTAGAAAATAAATGAATTAAATATATTAGTATGTTTGCCTAAAATTTCGACTAACAAAATATTGAATACAATGTTGTAATTACATTCTTCTTTTTCCCGTGTTCCTTTCACAGTGTTTCAACATACGAAGACTATACTAAAAAATCCAATATTAAGTGACTAAAAAAGGAACACAAATAGAAACCCATTATTAATAAATCCCACAATCTTTCTTTAGGGAACTTTTATTACAACCTCTTGTTATATTTTCTAGATTGGATCTTGGCAGGTTATTACTCTCTTAAAGACAATGCTATCGATGTTAGATAACCTATTTTATTCCTTCATTTTAAATTTGTAGACTTAAAGTTGGAAAAAATTAACTTTTAAAGTTGTACTTTCTCCAACTTTTAAGAATGGTAAACTTCTCTACAACAACTAAGATATGAAAATCTATTCACTGTCAAGTTATCAAAAGTTTAAAAGAAACGTAAAATCTATCCTGGCATGTTGGTTGTAAACATAAGGGAGTGATTTAAACAATTTTTATTTCCTAATTTCTGCCAATAAAACAGGAGATTATTTCTCAGTAAGACCAAATTCAAAACTGGGCATTTACCGTTGTACTTAACTTGTTCAAAGAATAAAGTAACACTTTAATTACATAATTAAATCTGATCTGTATTGTTTTGGTAGTTTTATTAGATATAGTCTTTCCGCTCGGCCATGATACCTGACTTCTCGGAACTCAACCCCCCTGCCTACCCGCTCGCCGGGCCTGCCGGTGGCAAACAATGACTCACCTAGTGGAGGGGGCATTGAGTTCCGAGAAGTCAGGTATCACGGCCGAGCGGAAAGACTATAGTTTTACTTTCTCCATTATGTTGTGTACCACTGTCGCGGCGTTCTAATATAACTGGCGTGCTAGGTTTTATAACGCTCTGAACTTTACGGTTGAACTCTTTGGCAAGGTGTTTACGTTTGTTATATGATGATGTAAATCAAAATGATGATTTTAAATTTATGTGTTCCACAGATACACATATGCTTAGCGATGTCAGCGATTAATAATTATAGCAAAGTAATTTATATGTCTGAGATAAATCACTGTTGAACGAAGCAACACGGTTTAACGTACGGATTGCTATGGGAATAATAGTTGAATATTATTCACAGTATGCATGACGAGCTTACATGAGATTTGTTAAGCCTATTTGACTGTAGATCGACTAATACAGCTTCCCACTTTAACATAATCACCCAGACATCCACACACTGCTTTGATAACTACTATTATTAAATATATGAACTAACCTTAACCAATAGACCAAAACATATATTACTAACGGAGGACAAAATCGTCCAAATTCTACCACCCATATTGGTAAACATTTTTATTTTACGAACAGTTCCTAAAATAGCCACCAGGTTACGGACGCCTTTCGTGCACCCAATTAGGTGTTCATTACTACTAAGGCACAGATGTATTAAATAATTAATGAACTGATTTCGGTTATACATTAGTAGCAGAGTGACAAAATAAAACGCCTTCTAATTGTAATCACGATTTAAGCACGGCTGAAAGCTTAATTTCTTAAAGCAAAGTAGACCGATTTAATAAGTTTTATCCGAACCGGATCGGAAAATGTCCTGTGATAGAGGAGTTGGACCAGCAGTAGTAATTTTGTCTTAAATGTAAAATTAATCACGCAATTACTTTTATTTAGGCCATTTTGTCCAGTAATTTACTTTTAAAGGTGAAAATTCAACGAGTCATTAATAATACGATATTAATCAAATATTTCTAAACAGGATCAGATCGTCATTAAATTACTGTCATTCAATATAAATCCGAGTAGAAGCTTAATTTGATTACATCACCAAAGGAGAAGTAGACAAAAAGGGGAGTCAATTCAATAATGCTGTAAACGCGCTCTTGGTGCTAACTTTTAATCAAGCACTAATGAAATATAATCCATTGTATTCAACAATGGCTGGTTTTGTTTGCTTTAAGTGATTAAAAGTGTGTAAAAGATAATTCTTTGTAAATAAATATTGATAATGATTTGTAAGTTGAAATAATTAAGATGAAATTAATGAACTAGATAAAATTTGAACACAATCTGTATCTGTGAGATTTTATATTTCCGGTTATTAATAAGATTGGTAATGTGTGATTTGACTACAAGAAACACTGTGTATTCTTGAAATTCAGGGAAGAAGGTAAGTGTTTGTGTATTTTATGTACGCAACAACTATATGGAAAACAATTAGTGCTAATATATGGAAAACTATCAAATTAAAACCAGATGATAAATACTAAAAAAAGACCTCAAGACAGGAATGTTACATAATACAGTACTATGAGATGTACATTGTAGCATTCCTTGCTTGAAGGATGAATACATTTTTAACAACAAAATATATATTTAAAAGAGTATATGAGCAATACGAATATATGGATATCCTTTCAGACATTCCTGAAAGATAATTTTCCAGCAGGTTTGTCTTTTGACTCGAAGGAATTCCAGTTTGTATATAGGAGATTTACTGATTGCAATTCCACGACGTTTGGCCTTTTATTTGGAAATCAACAGTTGGGTTGATATTAAAACTTAAGAGTCCGTGTCCAAGTATAGGTCTTCACGAAAAAAGGCCTGCTTAAATGAAAAGCGACTATTTAATATTTAATACTTAAAACGAAGTAATATTTAAATATATGTTTCACTTATTGAAATATTACTGTAGTAATTTTATCTTTGAATATATTCTTTAAAATAAAACATGTTTGGGCATTTAAAATATCTAGCTGTTAATTTTCCAGCTTTACTTTTAAAGAATTCAAAAATCCCATTGAAGTATCTAATCAACATAAAATAAATACTTTATTTTTAGTTACATTAATTAAAAATTAACAAAGGTTTTGAGTTTTTCTTTACTAAGCATAATGCAAATGAAATAAAATACAACTAAAAAGATCCAGTTGTTCTAGAACAAGGATACGTAGCAGTTGTGTATATCAAATGCAGTACTGTGGAGAAGGACAAACCTAATGTCAAATGAAAGACAAAAAGAGCATTGTATAGGAGTCAATTTGAGTTATATCATAATTTTGAAATACCCATTTGTATCCTAAATGACACACTGAGGTTGAACTTTCTATAAAAGAGAAGTGAAAGACCAAGATAAAGGAGCAGTAGCGAAGGAACCCAAAGAAACTACTGATGGATTTTGTAACTGCTTCACTCACTCTGATTTTTGTCTGTTTTCAGTATAGTACTTTCTCCAAAAAATTCTTATTTAGTGGTCTGTTTTCTAATCTTCCTTTCAAAACCATCATCTATGCCTAATGTTTCCGATTGGAGTTAAATAACTCCGCGCACCGGAGTTTTAGTACATTTTGTTGTACACAGGGTGTTTTATAAAACACTTTTGTTTTTATATGGTCAAGAAATAAGGGAGTAAGCCTGTTAGAAATGATACCCCAAAACACAGTATCTCGGTTAAATTTTAAAATATCTTTTACCAAAATAAGGAGGTTTTAGAAGTTACTTATTGGATTGCTTCTGAAAAGAGAGCTTATTTTGTGTTTATATTTAAAAAAGAGAAATATTTATCCGAAACATCCTAAGGTTATATAGTTTTGGCTGTAGATAGCTCCATAAAATATTTCTATTTATGTGTTTTCCAGTATCTTTCACAGACTAGAAGCTGTGATATTGCAATGTCACAGTTTTTGCCAAACCCTGGAAGTTTACAAGCCATTTAAAAAATCATCATTATATTGCCATAATGTTTTTCATGTATATTTTTTGCTTTATCTTTCACATTTTAGTAAGGTAGAAAAGGTTCCCAATTAGCATTAATTTTCAAAAACGTTTTTTTAAATGTCACTATTTAGCCCCATATTATAAAAAAAAAGAAATACACTATGATATACAACCTGGGTGAAAATGTTTAACACATTAGTAAATGTATTTTTCAAAATCGGATGGAATGTGTTTGATTAATAGACAAACGTAGTACAGTACAGTTTATAATACGGTGAAGTTTTAGTTAATTATTTAAGTCAAAGTTGTTATAAATAATTTTAGATTTTATCTTGTACTGGTTGGGTACACATTTAACCCATTAACTGCAGTGGTTTGTAACTCCAGTAACGGAGGGTTGTAAACCCAAACAAATAAATTCCTACTCCACTAAAGTGATATTACTTAGTAAAGACTCCCTTATTCCAAAGTAACTCCACAGAAAACTAAATTCCATGACCACGCTCTGTTAAAGACAGCTGTTGTATTTAAACTACTCAATTACGAGAACTTACATGCAATTACAAATTTCGTTTTTTTAAATTGAACTATTCTTTTACCTATATTTTTAATTTAATGTTTTGTGACTCTACTGCTGTCAGAGTTATATAACGCTATGGTCAGTATACTTAACCAATAATTCTTGGAATTAGTATCAGGGTCTTTGCCTTACGCATGCGCACTCTCAAGCTGCGGCAATGCTTCACCCTGATTATTGGTTCATTACATGTTTCTTTGTCGTGCCAATAAATTGTTTTTATTGATATTGATATGTTTAATAACACAAGTTGCAAATGGGGTCAAGAAAGAATCTTGTTGAAAAGGAGTTGAAACACATTATGGTTACGATAGTGTAAATTATAACAATTCTGGTAGTATAATAATAAGTACACATTAAAATAACATAATTAAAAAATGATTGTTATTAAATATAGACATATTTTACTAACGGCAATTAAATATGTTTTCCAAACACACCTTATATAAATAAACTTACTCATAAATAACAGAAAAAAAAACAATGATAATAATTACATATAAGCCTAGTCTACGGTAACAATATATACATGGAATTAATACATTCACAATATTTTAAATCAGCAAACAATTATAGTATCAGTAGCCTATTAATTGAGCAGTCTATTATTAAAAGGCTCATTGCAGCCAATGAGTTTTTGGTTTAAAATAGAACGAGTAATTCAATTGAATAGAACAGCAAGTTCGTTTTCTTCACTTTAAATTTCTTCCGAAAGATGTTTTAAAAAATTAGAACCAAATGTAGAGAAAATTAGTCTAACTGTAAAAGCGTTTGCCTTGGATTTATTTACATTTGTCAAGAAAGCAAAATATATACCTCCGAGTAGGGAATGCAAATACTTACAATTAAATAAACTTCAACTCAAAATCATTATTAACCTGAAGTATAGTCTAATCAGTAAAATGACGAAAAATAAAATTATGTAATTAAAAATCTACCTACTGAATTACTACGGGTAATTTATTTTAATTACATTCTGTAATGTTTCATAAATATGCAGCTTGTCCGGTTTTGAGTTGGCGTAAAATTGATTTAATATTTTATGTTAATACTAATATATTGTATAATATACATGATACAATAGATTACACGTGCGCAACTTATACTGAGCTAACAGTTAGAGATTTGACTAGCTCTCAATAGTTTTAACAATTCAAATTTTTTTTTTCAAAACCCTAAAAGGTATAATTGACCGAGCGAAGCGAGCGTTTTAACTCGACCGTTCGGCATTTCGTCTTTGTGACTGTGTATCTGTCTGTCTCACGATTACGGCCAAACGCCTTGACCGATTTTGATGATTTTTTGCATGAATGTTCCTTATTCCTAGGCCGAGCCATGTATATATACGGGGTTTTCCATCTTTCATTTTTAACCCTTTAAATTAAATCAAAATGGCGGACGGACCGTTTCTCTCAGTGTAAGCTTTTTTCCAAAGCCAGTTTGTGGCTTAACCGTAAGTCGAATTTAAAAACTAGTAACATTTTGCAGGTAGCAAATTAGATTTTCAACAAAATTTTATTCTTGATTTTTTCCGTACCTCTAACGGTAAGCTCACAAAATGGCCGTAAACTTCTAATTTTTTAAAAATCGTCCATGTTTTTGTATTTTAACCATATTTTTATACGTTTATTCTAAACCAATTCAAAAGTGTTCCATAGCTTCATTATAGATAAAGGTTCATAAAATTCATATATGCCAGTAAAAAAATGATTGAAGAAAAATTAACAAATTTATTAGCTCAAGAAACAAGCATGTTCAGTAACGAAAGGAAAAGGTTCAACTTTAGGCCTACATAAAAAGTAGTAAACATTTTTTGTAATTTTTTTCATAAATATAAAAAAGTTTCGTAATTTAGTTCTAAATAGAACTGTATAAAAATATTTATCAATTTCAAATTTCTTATTTTAAAAACACCAGTTTTTATGTTCCTACTACAAGACTGCTAATAAAACTAGGTCTGTTTTGAATAGTAATTTAGGAATATATTCTTTGCCCAAAATTGACATGTTATTATAAGAAAGTGTAGAGAATAAATCAAAGAATTTAACTGTATACTTGTAAATTATCATTTCATAAAAGTATTTGACTTAGCTTTACTTGAATTACAAAATGAGATAAAACAAAGAAACCTCGCGGCGATAAAGAACATACAAAAAATGACCGTTGGACGGCGTGGGAACTGTTCGTACAAGGGTTGATATAACTATCACAACACTTTAACATCGTTTGTTTTCATTATTTCTAATATTGGAATATGATATGAAACTATAAATACATTGTTAAGTTTTATTTATTTAAGTATGTAAATATTTAATTCTATGTTTTCCCTCGCAAATTACGCGATATTTTTCTTACGCATTATTAACCTAAATAAAACACAATTCCCCCTAAAAGAAAATCTTTAGCAGTTAAAACTCTAGAAAAGAAAAAAAACGAGAACTAGAAACCCCGGAATCGCAGGAATTGCAAAATAATGTTTCACTGGCTAAACCTTCTGCTTTCTTCCTTACTGGCTTACTATTTTTAACCTAAGCTCAAAACCACATTTTGCTGTTTCAACGAGCGAGGTCTACTGTTCACAGAACTACTAGTTAGGTGAGGTTTGAAATATTTTTGGTTATGTAACTACGTCAAATTTCTATGCAGTACGTCTCAGTAATACATTGTTATACTTTGAACAAAGCATTAACGGGTTACGTGACAGCCTATTATACGTTAAGGAAATGAGACTGGCATTTGTAACTAGGTTGCACGTGCATAGGAATACAGTTCACGTTTGGCATATAAATACATGAAGCTTTACTCTATGACTCTGCTGCATCCCATCATAAAAATAACAACACAAGTTTTATCTCATACTTTATTATTGTATTCTTTTCATGGCATTCATAACTTGTTTTAAACTTCAAACTGAGATTCGTCTTCTTTAAAAAAAATGTATTTTAATATTAAATTAAATTAATATTTCAGAATGGCTGAAGACGTACTAGTATTAACTAAGGTATGTCAGAACAAATGATATATTCTGAATTACTCTAATAAATTACAGATAAACTGTTAAACATTATTATTAATTCTTGTTCACCGCCCTCACTTTATGGCCATAGCACTAGTGAAAGATGAAAAGTGGAATATACAAATTTTGAACTGTAAAAACAGTAACGTAACAAACCACTAACCTACTGACTACCGGTGGTGGAAAAGGTACGTGTACCCTACTTCAACAAGTGAAACTATATACAACTTTAGTGAAACTATAAGACTATTTATTTATAAGCTCAAAGTATAAACAAAGTTTACATATATTATAACTTTCATTATCCGTATTTATGCGTTTACGGTTGATAAATCTCCAACACAATTACAACGGCAATAAATATTGCTTTTAATAATGAAGATTTCTACAAAAAAATTGAAGGATATTAGAGAAAAGCATTGGAGGTGAACGAGAATATTGTAGGAAAGGGAGAGCACTGGAATGTAGGAGCTTTTAAAATGTGGGGGATGAGGGGGAGCATTGAATAAGTTGTGTAATAGAGGTGAGTTTGATCATGAAAATTAAGTGAGAGAGAGTGATAGAGGGGGAGAGAGAGAGAGAGAGAGAGAGGGAGAGAGAGAGAGGGTGAGAGTTTGAGGGAGGTAGAGAGGATGGGAGTAAGTGTGTTTGAGTGAGAAGGAGAGATTGAGCGAGGTAGAGGGAAGAGAGAGTTAGAGATAAGATAAAAAGAGAGGTACATAAAAAGAGATAGCTGGAAGTTGAGGAAAGGAGAGAAAGAGAGGCGAGTGGGGCATAAAGAAAGGGATAAGGAGACAAAATATGGATACAAATCGAGAGAAGAAAGGCGAGATAGAAGAATATAACGATACAGAAAGAGTGAAAGAGAGAGAGAGTAATGGATGAGATCTTGAGCTTCAGATGTGTAGGTAGTATTACTCAAACAACGTATTTTTCGATCCTTTGTGTTTATAAATTACCCGCACAAAAT
This sequence comes from Philaenus spumarius, assembly GCA_018207615.1. Taxonomy (NCBI): domain Eukaryota; kingdom Metazoa; phylum Arthropoda; class Insecta; order Hemiptera; family Aphrophoridae; genus Philaenus; species Philaenus spumarius. The sequence continues at coordinate 132,768 of JAGFPH010003276.1, read as the reverse complement.
GTGTAAATGCAAAACACTTTTCCTTAGATCGGCAGCTACTAGATGCTGCTCAAAGCAAAGGGGGAATTTATTGCCAACGCATATAAACAGGGTGGTTGATTTCGTCTTGATTTGCAACCCTTACAACATGTGAATACCTTTGTCAAATATCCCGTCATCGTAAATTTTGTTCTTCAGGCAGTAACTACAGTTTAGTTTCACTGTTTATCATTGTAACAGAAAACAAGATAGATCTGGCCTTTACACAGTGCAGCGTTTAAATAAGCAGTAATAATCTGTAGAAAAATGCTTAAGAGTTATGATGACATAGGTATAAATAGTATATTTCATTACTAGTACCGAAAGAGGCACTTTCCGGTGCGCGCCCAAGTTTCACGTACGAGGCGAAGCCGAGTACGGGAATAATTGGAGCAAGTGCCGGAAAATCACTTTCGGTACAAGTTATGAACGGTACTTTTCATCACGACGCAAAAATACACACAATGCTGAAGAAGAAACCTCAGTAAAATGCAAACTATTATATTTCTCAATTAACATTTTTTTATAATAACAAATTTACTATAATAAGCCTACATAACAACGTAACAATTAGAAGTTCAAGATATTCCTCTTCATATCTTTCTCTTGATTTCTCTGGTAGAAGGGTTTTCATTATCTCTGTAGCTTTTTGTATCAAATTGTCAGGAATATTAGACATATTTCGAGAGATTTTAAACATGCGCTATAATAACAACACAGCAAAACTCATTTATACCTATTCCTGTTTTCGGTTTACATTGTTGAACAATAAGAACAGCTGATATAAATTGTAAGAATAAACGGCAAAGCGACGTCAGAGCGCGTAGCGGGCAAATGGAAAACTAATTGAGAGCAAGGGAAAACAAATTTAGAGCAAGGGAAAATCAGCTGATCGTTTTCCCTTGCTCTAAATTAGAGCTTGGGAAACGATCGTTTTCGTTGCTACCAGCTGACATCGAAAGTAGCTACTTTCGGTACGGAGTGATGAAAATCCCATTTTCGTTACTACAATTAAACGAAACTAAATCAATAAATGTAATTGTAAACAAAATAATAAACAAACTAAACTTAAAATCTATCAAACAGAACTAAAGCATATACTACTTAAAAAGAATAAACTGTAAAAGTAAACCCATTATTTTAAATTATATGTAAAAAAATTATGCAATAAACGACAAATAGTAAATAAATGAATATACAAAATTAGAATACCTGGATGAAAATAGTTTTTATATCAAAGAAAGTGCAACAATGGTTGTTGATGTTATATGGTCCACATAGGTTAGACACCAGATGAAAAAATAATACCTTTTGTATGTGAAATTAGTCATTATAATGTTACTTTTCTGATAACCATTCCACAGATCAATGTTTCTTTTCCATGACTTTTAATTTTTCGTCGTGGATCAAATATTTCCGTTTCACCCAAATTTCTAAATTTGAACTTGAAGAAAGTTGTCTAAGAACGCTTACTTAAAGAAATTACCTCTTAACTTCGTCAGACATACTCCTACTAGAGGCTTTATTTTATAATATGTATTGATTTGATTAATTTGTAAAATAATAACTCACAGTTAGTGAGATTTTTTTTTTATAAATAGACATTTAAACCATAGCCTATAAATTCATTCGGAATATGTTAAGCGGAGTGACAAAATAATTACATTTATAAAGTTCTAGAAATTTCACGTCAATTTGCTTTGAAACAATAATGTAAACAATTGCAGTTTTTGGTTTATAAATTGCCTTCAATACTATACATTGTTGGCAGTTTGCAATACAATTAAATGGAATTATCAAGTTAAATGAGATAAGACAATAACTTGACTGATTTGCATAGCCATGAGTTGACTATACATTAGATGGAAGTGTGACATTGTAATTACTTGGATTGTGTTGCCTAATTCTACCTTATTGTGAATGTTCAAGAGTATTACGGTTCATTAATTATTAAACATAATTTAATTCCCAGTAAAGATAATAATAATAAAATTCGAGTTGGACAAAAATAGAGTAACGTTCAAAGTACAACGCTACAAATTTGTTTTGCAAAAATAACAAAGCACATAAATTCAACTGTATACAACTTCTCTGGTTATCCGAAAGTGTTAAGTGATAATGTTGGCCATCTTATAGCATCACCGTATACAGTAGTGTATAGTAGTTTATCGTTACAAACGCAGCTATTTGCTCCATCTTGACATTTGACATTAACCTACCGAGATCAATGGCAGATGGACTCAAACTGGACAAGAACAAGTTGGGCAAACACCGAAGTAGGATTACGTTCTATAAATCTTTGTCTAAATAGGACAGTGAGCTCTAAAGAATAAATAATATACACATCAATCTTACAATTTACATTTATTTAGTCATCCTAGGAAAGATTTTTTATAAAGGTAACTAAACAAATTAAATATACATATTATATGAATGTGTGCCCACATAGGCACGAGGCCTGACACCAGTCCGGCACAACATAACTTTGCCATAATAATAATTATAACAAATTTAGAGAAAAAACAAAAACACAATTTAAATATACAAAAAAATATAAACAAAATCAGCATTAGAACAACAACGACACTACAGTGACCACATAAAAAATACCATAACAAAAATAAAAAATAGCTACATATTACAAACATAACTGTATGGATAACTTTATGAAAAAATAACGAAGAAGAAGGTACTCAATCAGTACGCTCCCCTAACCACAAAGAAATTAGCTTTTTATAAGCATTAACTTTGTATTTTTAAAATAGACTCAAATTCCGAGAAGGATCTGAGATGCTTCAAAATGCATTGCCAAATACATTGTAAAAATGCTTTGTTAACAGGCGGTTGTAGCAAGTGTGTGTAAGCGACACTGCGTTAAATTAAGTTTAGTTTCACAGTTTTTACAAAAAACATTCTCATTTAAAATACTAAAAGTGAACACGGTCATATTTTAAAATTGTTCGGAAAGCAAAGTATTCTAACAGAAAATGAATTAAACAAATTAAACATGTCTCAGGTGATCTGATAAACTCGGTATTTTCAAGTGCATGGTCATGTAGAAGTGTCAGTCGGTAAATACTGAATGACTTTAAAACAAAGTCGCTCAAAGTGCATCAAACGTCATTGTCGACCATTTAATAATGCAATAGCACTGCTGAAAGCTGGAATTTAAATATTCTGATATTGGTACACAGAACCAACACTGTTAAAATAGTAATCGTTATTTTTTAAATTCACAGAACTGGTTTGTGATGGTTATTCTTAGTTTGTCAATTTAATTCTTAAATTACGTGTTGGTTGACTGGTAATTAAGATGTAAATTTAAAACATCTATAATAGAAATGCTTTTCAAAATTGAATTTAAAATACTCACTTAAAGGTGATAATCTTGGTATGTTTTTGGAATTGTAAGATTTTTCAGTGTATTGGTTACTTTTAAAAGAAAATATTAAGTATGATGTTTATTTGAATTAAAAGTCTTATTAGACGATACAAAATTTCCTACTCAAATGAAGGCATTCTCTGTAGTTAAATATGTTTTTAAACTCTGTCTTTAGTTTTGAATTCGAATATAATAAAGTAGTTGTATGCACAATTTTATCGAAAAATATGGTGCAATCGAAACTGTGACACACGTCCTGAGGAAAACATAAGGGTTCCACAAGACTTATCTTCGTTTTCAGTATTTTTAATCTTGTTTTATTCAATATGAATCAAACTTTTTCAAACTAATTTCGTTTCGTTTACAAATTGCTGATTTCTCTCTATCTTTAAGTAAAAATCTAACTTTAGTACCAAACTAACTCTTGTTAGTCATGTACTTGTCATATATTTGCCATACTGACAAATTATTTTGTCAGTTGTTAGTAAATAGTAATCAAATGGCTAAATATTTGCGTTCGTTCCATTTGTTGCTTTATTCCCACACCATTAATTGAATAATCGTTCAAAAATGAATTAGTTTATAACTGGTGGTTAAGTTTAAGCTTGACGTTTGAAAATTATAAAACGGTATTAAAATATCAACAACGTCTACAAAAAACGTATCCCCATTTTCGGTAACCAACGTCTGAGGCAGGGAAGAGAGAAATACTTATTCTTGTTTTAAGTTGATTATTTATTCTTAAAAAGAAAAGCAGCACAGTTTTGAAAATGGAAATGAGGCCTTTCAAAATAACCCCTTTCGACTAATAAAAAAGACGTTGTTGATCCATTTTGGCCATCCTCACTTAAATGATAAAATACAGTGTTCGGAGTAAGTGTGTTCGAGAAAGTTTTATATCTACGCCAAAATTCGATTGCTTTAAAAATGGCTGAGATAATCGATAATATTAAATAGCTAATAATTTAAATTTTAGTGGATAATTGTAGAATAGTTATTGTAAAATGAATTTTTTAACTGTACATAACAATGAATTACAATTATTGATATTAGATGGTTGAATTCAGGTTGAGCTGTAGAAATAAGACGTAACATAGAGAAAACTTAGTTTGAAAAGGGAATCCCTTGGAAGAGTAAACAGCCTAGAGTGTTCATCCTGATTAAACGGCACACAAAGTTGCTTTCAACGTGAAAAGAAGGATGAAAGCAAGGCACTCGTAGATTTGTATGAAACCACCATTTTGTATTTCACATGGACAAGACTTGTTTCTCAAACCAAGTAGGTAATCAAATTTATCAAGACATCTGGAGGTAAAATAAACTTTATGCAAATGTATTATACAATTATGTAACTCCCGTAACACACTACCGTCTTAATACCTCAATATTTTGTTCTGAAACCAAGTAATCCTATTTATCAGGACGTAGACAACAATCTGGTGCTAAAATAAACTTTGTGCAAATGTATAATTCAATTATGTAACTCCCGTAACACACTACCGTCTTAATATCTCAATATTTTGTTCTGAAACAAAGTAATCCTATTTATCAGGACGTAGACAACAATCTGGTGCTAAAATAAACTTTATGCAAATGTATTATTCAATTATGTAACTCC
>JAGFPH010003276.1:80426-124205 GCA_018207615.1 Philaenus spumarius | reverse complement strand
AATTTTCAGAATTAAGTAAAACAGGCTGAATTTTAATAAAATCTTGATGAATGATAATTACACAATGTATTTAGAAGAATCATAACAAATAATCGCAAAGTAATACTGACTGTAAACGTTTTTCTGTTTACGAGAATAGTAATTTAAAATTACGTATACTGGCTATCATATTCCTCATCGCTCTCATCGGGACCGTCTTCCTGTGGAAGGTCTTCGACTTTGGAGACCGCCCGACGTCAGGCTTGGTTGAAAGGCTCTGCATCTGAAATTAAACGTTAAGCAAATTAGGTTACATAGTAAGGAAAACAGGTGCAACTCCATCCAAACAGTCTGATTTCAATGTAAAATCCCGTACGTGTTTTTAAAATTCACTTTGTAAAAATATCAACGCTTTTTTTACCGACCGTCCGTCATTTTGATTATACCTTTAAAAGGATTACCCGTGTTGGGTTAAAAAGGGCTAGTTTGGAAAAAATAATCAACTTGATCCAATAATCAGTTTCAAAATGGCGGCAATTTCAAAATGTTGAATTACTTATAACGGTCAGTAATATCGAACAAGAGATAACAGTCCATTAGTTTGTTGCGTATCAATTTTATAGCTGCACACTAAACATTTACGTGACTTTGTAAAACAACGAGGTCCTTTCTCAAGTGTTCCATTTTACAAGTTTTAATACACCGTGACTTCATTTACGCGTTTCAGAATTTATGTTCGATCAGCAGAATCTTCGCTCAATAGAGGTCGTTACACATTAAAACACACACATTACACGATGCCGCGAGACAATTTTTACTGATGCGCACTTCGGCATTCGAATAAGGAAGACTCGGAAGGAATGTTTGTTCCAATTTGGGCCTTTAAAACTAAAAAGAAAGTCAAATGTTTAGCGGTCGATACTATGCCACTAACCATCTTCTCTTTAATCTATATATATACTGTAAAAGCGAAATACCACTCACTCACTCACTCTCTGACCACTCATCACGATTTTTCAAAAACTACCGAACGGATTGAAATGAAATTTGGTATGTAGCTTCCTCTAGGGCCATAGGTGCTCAATAAGAAAGGGTTTGAAAAAATTCGAAGTTTTAGGGGGGGTTTGGGGGGGGGGGGTTGGGGGGGGGTTAAATTTATTAAAAACCGATTTCTTAAAAACTACAGAACGGATTGGAATGAAATTTGGTATGTAGCTTCCTCTAGGGCCATAGGTGCTTACTAAGATAGGGGTTTGGAAAAATTCTAAATTTTAGGGGAGGTTTGGGGGGATCAAAGTTATTAAATCACAATTTCTTCAAAACTACAGAACGGATTTTAATGAAATTTGGTATGTAGCTTCCTCTAAGGCCATAAGTGTTCACTAAAAAAGGGTTTTAAAAAATTGGAAATTTTAGAGGGCTTTGGGGGGTAAAAATTACTAAATCACGATTTCTCCAAAATTACAGAACAGATTGGAATGAAATTTGGTATGTAGCTTCCTCTAGGGCCATAGGCGCTCGCTAAGAAAGGGTTTAAAAAATTAAAAATTTTAGGGGGGGTTTGGGGGATCAAAGTTATTAAATCACGATTTCTTCAAAACTACCGAACGGATTGGAATGAAATTTGGTATGTAGCTTCCTCTAGGGCCATAGGTGATCACTAAGAATGGGTATGAAAAATTTCGAAATTTTAGGAGGGGTTTGGGGGGATCAAAGTTACTAAAATCATAATTTCAGATCTTTTATTATTATGACAATAGTGCTTTTATTGTTTAAGATCTATATATATATATATAAGCCAAATACCACTCACTGACTGAACACTTAAAAATAATACAATTACGTTAAAAATACTGAAAATACCAACCACCACGGACAACGCCGTACGGGTCAGCTAGTAACATATATTAACGTAACATGCATTTAAAATATTACCTGAAGCAGTAAATTTTACTTACTTTTCAATCATTGAGCGTAAGTAATTTTCTATGCCGAAGGTTCTGACGACAGAGCACAACAACATCAGAGCAAGAATCGTTAACACCAGGCGGGCGCAAGTTTCTGTCATGCAAAAGTCGGAAGTTATTTTTATGATCTCCAACCCCAGGTATTTGTGCAGTGCCGCCAACTGTGTAAACAACAAACAAGCAGCTTTAAATACAGATTTTAGTAACCAAACAATTTTGTTTTATTAAGATATTGGTATCGTTCCCCAGCATCACCTGAATGGAATTGGGTAGGCATAACGTTCTACGCCTATAGTAGAGAATTTCTAGCATGAACCGTGACCTCGAGATGCGCAGTAGACGCGGAGATAATTCGAGTGGTGGGGGGAAGGGGGGGTCAGAGAAGCTTAGTCTATCGCCGAGCTCTGAACACCACACTTCAGTCTGGAAGTAATACACGAGGATAGTAACCACTTGTACCGCTACTAGTACACGACAACAGTGATAGTAAGTAGCGTGGTGTCCCTTTCCCTCCAGCGCACGGCGTCCCCACTTGCCTAAATTATTGAATAAATTACCATAGATCATGAATAATAAAATAGATCATGCACGCATACGGGGGCTGTGTGCCAAAAAAAAGGTTGTCGGGAAAATAGTGCATGATAGTGCCGTGAGGTAGCGCTAGGGAGAAATCATTGATAGCATTGGTGCTTCACACAGCTTCCGTCGTTTCCCCAATAGATAGCGCCACTATCGTCAAATTTCCAGTGGATTGAAATATTGCATTGGGTCGGAGTTCTATTAGTTTATCCAAATACAATGATAATACGCTGAAGGTTTAATTATTGCCATTAGTTGCAATCGTATCATCCTCCCACTGACTAAACAAAGCCTCTTTTGTTCTAGATAAAAAGTCGATCGGTATTGAAATATTTGTGGTAGAAAATGTTGCTTCCTTATATGTGTCTGGTGTCATGCTTCCACTTATTCCAGAGTGACCTGGAGCTAACTGAATGAAAGCTTGTATAATTGTATAACACCATTTCATACCGAATGATATGTTAAGGGTGGACGAAACTGTCCTCTTCAATATAACTTATCTTTCATGAAACTTGAACGATAATCTTTTGCAATTTGCAGGAAATCGTTCATGCACATCTAAATTATAATTCGTAAATGACCAAAGTTGTAAATTATACGATTTTTGTTACCTACTATCTACACATTGGAGCTTTCTGCAAATTTAAATTTCGTACACACATGGCGGAAACTAAAACTAAGACCGGCATTAGTGAAAACGAAAGTGTATAGAAGCGATGTTCTAGCCACACTCGAGCGCTTTACTACCAATGTAATATCAAGAATTCTGAAGGTTGGGGGCGATTTCACACCCTAAGTTAGAATCGAATGGTAATTTTTCGACTAGCAATGAACTGCTTTTGCTTTTAAATTGTTGCGTTAAACCGTTCTAATGCGTTCATTAGTTACACCTACTGGCGGTAATGTAATATTTTCAGAAATTTTTCGACGACGGAGTTTTTGTGTCTGAATTAGGTGAACTGTAAATTTGGATTTGAATTTTGCTGGGTTAGCCGACAGTGACGCTGATGGTGTGTGCTGTATAAAATAGTTTCTTAGATCACATGATTTTGTATCACCATTTCAAACCGAATATGTTCAAATTTCATAACCACCCGTCTTTCCGCATGGTAGTACGACCGACAGGACTATTAAGCGGGTCCGTTTGGAACGTTTCATGGAGCTATTACGGGAGTGGTAGTCCAACAGTCGATCAAGCATATTGCCTTGTAAAAACTCGGGCTCTTTTGAAACAGTTCCTATAATTCAGGAAATTAAAGGAACTGTTTGAATTAATTAATTTGAACTACTTTAACAGTAATTCAGCAAACACAACTTACCAAGTCAGAAGTAACCACGGAAACGATTGATGCGAATTCCTTCAGTTGAATAAAGATAACCTTGAGAGCGATGTTGGTAAAGATAACGCAGCCCCCAAGCTAAACACATACAGTTAAACATAATATTATTTCCCCAAAATTATTTACATAAATAATTATATGTATTTACATACGTATTACTGATTGGGAAATGTCTAACCATATCTTCCAGTATTCGATGGTTAGTGTGAAAAAATAACTAAACTAAATACAAAATAATAAAAGTAATAAAAATATAAATTAATAATTAATTAGTCTATATTTGACTTTTATCATAATGCGGCTACCACTGCGGCTTCCTTTAGCAGAACTCTTCATACAAAATTAAGTCACACTAAATCCAAACACACACAATTGCTTACACACATAGTCGCATACACTCAGAATTCTATAAACTACCATACATATAAACACATGCAAGGCTGTAGCCAGGTTGTCAAAATCCCAGAATTTAGTAGTAAAAATTTAAACTAGGTTTAAAAAGTGCAAATTAAATTATAAAATAGACAACACAACAGAGGATCCAGCAATATATTTTGATCCCCTAACCCCCTCCCCCTGGCTACGGTTTTGGATCGGGGTAGTATGGTGGGAGTGGCGCTCGTATGTATCCAGGCCGAAGGCCAGTAGAGCCAGAGTTTTTGCGTGAATGAAAGCAATTTTTAACACAATAGAAATATAATTTGTGTAGTAATATTTAACCTTCAACCCATATTTCTTACAATGCTTGCGATAATTGTTGCAGTTAACCAAAATAGTTTCAGACGATGTTTTCCCTTTATATTTAGAAGGCTTGCAAACATTGTGAATGGTTTTCAGAAACAAGATCTTTAAAATAATAAATATTCAGTGATACATATTTACCTCTTGTATGAATTTTAATGAAAATTGCATTTTTATATTGGTTACATAATTTACGGACAACCATATGGAACATGCGACTACAAAAATATAATCTGCGTACTCTACGAAGATGTCAGGGAACTGGTTTGTTCTCTTGGTTTGCAGCTCGTCGTCTTTAGCGAGGAGGCAACCGTAACAAGCGTGAATAAATACGGAGAGAGCTACTTTGATGAAATCTTTCCCAGTAATTTGCTTATTTACACAGGTAACCGGGTAGGGTAGATAACCGTTTCTCATTTTGTTTTTTTTTTTTAAACAGTATTTCTCAAATTACAAGGAATTTTAAATTTAATTCTTTTCTTATCGAAACGCTAAATATATCTATTGGAATTACCATGGTAACGAATGTATTGTTGACGTTTTTTGCGAAACAATAAAAAAGATTAGCTATGCAGTGACGCTTATGACGAGACCTAACGACGGGAGTGTTAAATGAGCACCAATCATAGTCCTCAGAACACGTTTTGAGGTTTCATCAAAAATTTGATATTTATATTTTGTATAGTACGTGTGTTCACGCTATAAAGGCAGCATTTTACGTCAGATTTGATGAAATTGTTCTACACACGTCGGTTTTCTAAGTCGCTCAGACGGGTTCGTTAGCCAATAAAATACAACCATCGAAAGCACGTTTTTGGACGGGAAGTAATTTTTCGAGATTTTTCGTACTAGAATGAAACGTTTTTGGGGTTTTCTCTAAGCAAATGAATACCTTATAGGAGATTATTTTATAGACATTTTGTTTTTTACACTACCTTATCTCGTTCCCCCAAAATCGATCACAACGTAAAATACGTTAAAATTTCAATAAAAGTACCACAAAAAGCGAGTGTTTCCTCTGCGAGGGGCTGGAGGGCAGCTATTCAGCTAGTGAGTAGTCAAATTTCCAAAATATTTGGTTGAAACCCTAAAATATTTACACTTATTGTTGGAAATTCGTTCAACTCACGTCGGTTGCGAGATCGAATTGCTTTGTTTAAAAATTGTTTACTTTAAATAGGTAAACCACTTTCATCCTGACAACTATTGCATTTCTCAATAACACTTTACTCGACGATAAAAAAAACGTGATACGAAATACTATTTGGGAAATTTATTGACACACTAGCTGACCCGTACGGCGTTGCCCGTGGTTGTTAGTATTTTCAGTCTTTTTGACGTAATTGTATTCTTTTTAAGTGTTCGTTGAATACCCGTGCGTATCCTACTGTGGTCATGAAAAAAAGGCTACGCTATTTAAGAAAGCACTGAAAATTTTATTCCTGTAAACCACTATCTAACATGAAAAAGCTTTAAATATATCGTTTTAATTTATAGTTTTTACTAATTTTGACTTTCACTTAATTTCATTGACAATGTTGCGAGCACCTACAGCCTAAAAGGAAGCTACGTACCAAATTTCATTCCAATTCGTGCTTATAGGGATTTTTAGTAACTTTGACCCCCCCCTTAAACCGCCCTAAAATTTCGAATTTCTTTTAACCCTTTCTTAGCGAGGTTTTAAATTAGCTGGGGGTCGTAGAAAAGATATTTGAATCACTTTGTAACATCCGCGTTAATTTAGGATGTAACAAACTGGTTCAAATAGAGTTGGTAATTTTAAATGTATAGGCCTAATTAGTATAAGATATTGTTTAGTATTTAAATATACAATTATATATAAAAATAAAGCTACGAATGTGATATTTTAATGGCATTTAGTTTAATTCAGATTGTTTAGTTTTCAATATAATATGTTTAAACTCGTGTATGTTTATGGTTATGCATGGTGTCAAATAATTTGTTTGTTATTATTATTATTATTGATAGCGAAAATATGTTTTGAAAAGTATTAAAAAATTCATATTATATTTTATATAAACAATATTTTAAACAGCTTATCTCTAAGTAGGCCTATATAGATATTTAATAACCAATGTTTGAGTTGAATTATAATTCTGTAAGCATTTTTCGTGGATTTTTCCTTGTGTTTGTTTATAGTTTTTAAATCTAACCTTAAAAAGCTGTTAGTTTTGAAGAGTATTAAAGTTATTATAAATTTGCTAAGTAATGTTGCTATGGTAATGATTGTAAACAAACATAACGCGTTGCTAAGCTTTTTATGCGAACAGCTGTTTTTGTAAGCTATGGTTTTGAGTTCATACAGTAAAGGCTGTTGAGTTTCTTCCAAATTTGAAACTTTTTTGAGAAACTTTTCAAATTTTTCTTTGCGTATAAACCTTCTATGAACTACTGCAAACATTTTAAGACCAAAATTAGCCAAATCGTTCCAGCTGTTCTCGAGTTTTAGCGAGACTAACGAACAGCAATTCATTTTTATATATATAGATTAAGGCGCTGAATAGCTGCCTAAGTGTATGAAATATGTTAGTAGAATTTTTTTGCACCTAAGCCTGCAGCTTCGACTCACGTGCTCCACTCGAAGCGGAAATTTGGCCTTGCGGCCAGTTATGGACTGGCTTCGCTTTGCTCGCAGTGTACAAACTCGGCCGTTAGGCCTCCGTTCATAAGATGTCCTCACGATAAAATCCCGCACAGGGATTTGAACCGGTCACTTTTATGGTATTTTATGTTTTGATCGATTTTGGGGGAACCAAGCGAGCTACAAGGCTGTGTAAAAAACAAAATGTACAGAATAATATCCTACATTTATTTTTCTAGAAAAAACTTTAATAAAAATGTTTCATTCTCGTACCAAACTCTCAAAAAATATATACTTGCGGTCAAAAAACGTACTTTCGGTTGTTGGATTGTTTTGGCTAACGAACTCGTCCGAGCGACGTAGACAACCGACTTGTGTACAAAATTTGAACCAAATCACACTTAAACTGCGGCCGCTAGAGTGCGAACACTTATATACATGTGTATATATTATAATATAATGATAACAAAAACGTGTTCTGGGAACCATGATCGGTGCTCATTTAATACTCCCGACCTTAGGTCTTACCATAAGGGTCACTGCAATAGCTCATTTTCCTATGGAAATTCGGTAATAATAAATCGTACACTTGCTACAAACATGAAACTTAAAATTCTTTTAAGTTATACAGGTTGTCCAGTAATTACGGGATCAAACTTTGGGCAATGGTTGCTGTGTCAGACAATATTGCTGGGTTTATTGTGTTGGTATAGGATGGTATGATTGAACAGACCAATTATTACACATAACTTAACTTATCCTGAGTAACTTAGGTTTGAAATTTTCAAATAGCCGCCATTTTGAAACGCATAATTGGATTTAATCGCTTATGTTTCATGAGATATATCATTGTAAGGTATATTCAAGTTCGTGCCAAGTTTGAACTCAATCAGTTAAACCGTTCTCTAGATAGGAATGATTTTGTACAAAAAACAAAATGGTGGATATCCTCCATTTTGTTTTTTCTTCAAACTCAAACTGTTTGTTTCCACATTAATTAAACTGTTACTCACAAAAATGTTTTGACATGCATCTATTTTTAAATATAGATTTATTATTAAGGAGTTAATAAATAGTACATGCAACATGTTAATATTCGTGCAACTGAAGTGGAGATAAGTTTATTTCTTTTATTAAAACTAATTCCTTTTTTAAGAAGAAAGACCTTAAGTCCAATTTATACCAAAAATTAAATAAAAAATTGGATTTTTCTCTTTAAAATACAACTTATGATATTACTGAATATTTATATAAATAGCCTACCTAGTCAGAATTTAAAATAATAATTTCTTATGAAAATAATATGATTCACGTTTTCGGTTCTAACGGAGTTAAGGATTTCTTCCTAAGAAGGGCAGTAAACTACTGTTATATACCACTTTTTAATGTATATACATATATTTTTTGTTATTAGCTTGTGGAAGCTGATTTTGAACATCTTAAACAAGTATTAGCCTATTTTAGTGTATTTAAAAAGTTATAAAAGCTTTTAAATTAATTTTAAGATTAGGCCATAACAAGAGTAAAACATTTTTTTAATGTTAACTTTGATAAAAAAATATTACGTAATTAAGTAATAGCCTAAGCCTCCGTGTAATAAAATATAAACTACATTAAATTATTTAGCCCATAATTGTTGGCGCTTCACAGAAACAAAGATGGTTTTAGCGTACCTTGTCAAAAGTAGTTTTAACTTACTCAAACCTTTAAATCAGAACTACTTTTGACAAGGTATGCTATAACCAATTTAAATTCAGTAGTTCGAAAAGCAAACATGGAAACGGAACAGAGTTTCTTCCGTGTATTTGTAATGGAGGGTTTACTGTCAAAAGAGTTTTATAAGTCTAATATCTAATAACTGAGCAAGTTAGGTACGGTAAACCATTTATCAAGAGGGAAGAGTAAGGGTGTATATTTGAACTAGAGGGATGTGCTCCACACTAACCTTTGTAATTAATGACACACAAATGTCTTAAGCACTGCAGCAATATGGAAACCAGTCAGTGAATTACAATGTAATTGCAATTTAAACAAAATATTCGTTAATATTATTGAGATGAAGAAGATAAAATGTAATTTCGGTTAGAAGCTATAAATGGTAAATAACCAAATTTTAAGGAAGTTGTGTGAGTTTACTCCAGGCGATTGTAAAAGGAAACTATAAAACCTGTCTAGCAAAGACATTATCCATAGCTGTTTCCTTTAGTCCCAACCCCGCCTCGGCCTTCGGCCTCAGATGGCTGCTTCGCTTAGCTCGCAGTTCGACATCTCATTAAACATTATCTCCATAAGATTAACATGGGAAATTTGAAGGATTGTGTGCCGGAGCTCCTTATCGGGTGAATAGAGGCTAAACGGATGATTGGATCTTAAATCTGATGGGAAATTGTTTCTTTAAAATTAAATTTTCTACAACTTTTGTATTTAACATGTTTTTCTATCTCTTACCGTTTTCGTACAAAACGCGATCAAAGTGGAAAAATGAAAAAACTGAAAAAATCTTTCCCGTCCAAAAGGTGCTTTCAAAATTAAAGAATGTTAAATTCTGACAATTTTCCCATAAGCATCTCATAGAGAGCTTTAATTCAAGTATAAGGTTGAGTTATAAGGTTACCGTCTAGCTTTATATAAGTAGATGAATCACGAATATATAGGCGGCCGCTAACTAAACCATTAAGAAGCTTTCATATTTGTACAACTAAGCGGTTCCATTACGACACAGCTCAAGCAACCTTTTGTATGACTGTTTTTCAAAAGGCCGGTTTTCACTACGCGTACAAGGCACGTACAGGTTTCGGTCAGTTACGTTTGAATTTAATCAGTGAATGATGATTTTACATAAGAAACAATGAGAAAGTCAGATGTCGGTTTTCGTTTGTGCAGGTTTCGTACAGGGTTCGTACAGTGTCATTTGTATCAGTCGGGGGAGTGATAATTATAGTATTTATCCCATAATTGTTTTGTTTCTACTATGTACTAGGGCCTATAATGCTATAGTACACAAAAATGTGTTATAATTTTGGCCATAGATTTGACAGTGAAGTAACACTGTAGATTGTTTACCCTTGCCTTTCATCATGTCAGAGTCAAGGACAGGGGTTTCGCCCTACAACAGGAAAATGCTATAAATATAAAATGAGATTTTGAAAAGGTACAATTTCCTAGAACCTGTCTTGGAAAAGTCGGAATTTTTGCGACAGCGAGAAGCTTTGTCTTCTGACTACCGTCAGTTCCATCCCTCAATCATGCCCCTAGTATTAGCTTTACCAAGAATAGCTGAAGGGTACGATTTTCAAGAATTGGATAATAAGAGGAGAAAGCTTAGTATTATTAAAGAACAACTGCCAGATGACATCACAAAACCTTCAGGTGATGACGCATTTCGGTTTAAGAAAAGCAAATACAAAAATATTCTAGATGAAGAAGAATTTAAATGTTTACCAAAGTTTGCACTTGATGTGCTATGTCTTCCTCACGCGAAATAATATTCAGTAAGCTTAATAATATTAAAACTAAGTCACGCAACAAACTTAGAACTCAAACTGTAAATGGGATTTTATTGGCAAGTGAAGGCATCAAATCAAGTAGAGATTGTACATCGTTTAAGATAACTGAAAATATGTTGTCAAAAATTACATCAGCAAACTTGTACAAGAACAAAAATAAAAGAACACCTACATCAACTGTAGCAGCAAATCAGACAGCAACATCTACCGGCACAGGTTCGACTTCTAACATTCAGACTTTGTTGGACAGTGAAGAAGGCAGAGACGACATTAGCTTTGATGATGCTTAAAAAGAGTTCTTTGAAAAACTAAATAAAGTGTAACATTTTTGTAAATATAGGTTATTTGAATTTATGTGAAATCATCAGGAGCCTAAAACGAAAGAAATGAAGTCGTACTATAATTTTGTGCAAATGTACCATAATTTTGGAGGTGACGTACTATAGTGGATTTATTAAATCTGGCAACACTGTAAAAACGAGACACATGCTAGTAACATATTGCCTACGGGCAGCAAAGGGCCGTGTGTGAAGTATTCGGATCTGTGCGTTCGCCTCCGTGCTTTTTGTCTCCGCTCAGTCAGGAAGTCAGCCCGGACTATTTTATTCATTAGTATAGGAAAGTGTATTGTCTAGTTAAGAAGTAATTTTCATTGGTGTTTTAACTGGGGCTTTCTTTATATTTTAAAATGGACGAAGAATTACTAATTGAATTAAGTAGAAAGATTTAGTGCTTGTACAATCTACAGTATTCCGATTAAGACAATGTAAGGGAAAAGAAAATATATTATTTTATTGATATCTATATTACAAAAATACATTTTCCTTTCTGTATTATATATTACAATTATTTTAGTTGTGACACAGGGTGGTGACTTATTTTTTGTAATGTTACAATCTATTTTATTTTAGCCTACATATTTAATGAAAAATATTAATATCTATGACAGCTATATTAACAGCTATTCAAGATAATTTTATGTAAAAAAATTATAATAAAATATTTAAAACTTCTACTTATGTAGAAAGAGCACGAAGGTTGTACGAAGCCTGTACGCGTAGTGAAAACTGAAGCGGCACTGCTGTACATGTTACTTGCACTGTACGTGTCTTGTCCGCGTAGTGAAAACCGGCCTTAAGACTTCATAAAATGTTTCACACTGCTTCGACAAACCCTATCCAACCTACATACATAAAATTGTACAAAACTTTTCCTTTCGACCACAGCTATCTCAGTTGCACAAAATATTATGTTAGTGATCTTTATATTATTGTTTAGGCTAATTATTATTGTTTACTGCATATGCTTAACCAACAGCGGTTTTTTGAGGGAACATATCCAAGAAGTGATAGGAAAAATGTCATAAGAAAACATATCAACCATCCTACTGCTTACTCAATTAACTGTTAACATAAAACATGCAACTAGTTGTGTTCATTAGTTGCTCACAAGCGATGGATAAACTTGATATGTCAATGTAAAGGCAGTTTCAGATACATCAAATTACATTTCGTAAGAAGTATTAGCAGTAAATGATCTTCAGAAAGTTCACAACATCTCGCATATACACCTTAATACTACTGATTTAAAATGAGCGGAAAAAGTTCTGTTTTTGAAACTTTTATCTCGTTCGTCCGCCAAATCATAAAAAAGTGCATCATAACAAATACGGACACATTGTTGGATATAAAATGATCTGCAACTCCTTTGTGACTCCTTTGCAACTCCTGCGTTAGTATGTCTATTATGGAGTTTCTCATAGTAGCCGTATAGAATCCGTTTCCTTTATTATTTGTGGCGAAATTTCTAATTACTAATTTGCTTAACACATGCCGTACTGAAGTTTATGCATGAAATAATAGTTAATGCTAATTATTTGAACCACAGTTTTAAAGCTAGCATTATTGTACCATAAAATCCACGGTTTTTGTTAAAAATACAAAATTGTATTATACAGTATCTAGTATTGGTTTTTTAAATTGATAAACATAAGTATTTCAAAAGAAATATTTCTTATAAAATTAACAACTCGTAATTTATAAAAAATATTCTTAATACAATGAAATATATTTGACCTAATAAAATACAGATTGTAATTATAGCACAAACTAAATATAGGTAGGCTGGTATATTTTTATATTTGTCACACTCCCATAACAACAACAAAAAAATATAACACTAGTATAATTTTAATTAAAACTTTTCCAGTGAACTTTCAAACAAAATCTACAAACGAGTTGGGTACACTTGTGCAAATATAGATTTTAAATTTTTGGATAGAATGTTCCCAAACAATTGTTACAAACATATTGTTTTTCTCTCTTTAAATAGTACAGATACAGGTGAAAGTATTATGGGATAATTTTTAGTTTAATATAAAATATTATCAAATGTACATTTCGATTATACTTTGTTTAAACACTAACAGTATGGACTTTTTAGTATTATATTAGACAGTAATAAACTAGTTTGTTGGCTTAACATTTTGGATTTTTACAAGACAAGAATCAGTTCAGACTTCGATTGAACCAGTAGAACCATTTTAATGACAATCAATAAATCCTCATATTTCAGCATACGTTTGCATATATAGGAAGCCTCGGGTGTATTGTTTTGTTCTGGAATTCTCTTCGAATCAAACAAAAGGAATAAAGCGGGACTGTTTCCTCTGTTCAAATAAAACGTCCCACTTTTGTAAAAACTAAAGTTCTACTTTAGAATAAAGACCATGTTTGTATTTTTTTTTTGTGTTTTGTCGGCATACATTTTTATATTTGTTTCCTTAGCTAATAATGAAAGAATTTCAAAGTCTCCATATGCCGATTTATTTTGTACTACAGTATTAGCAATCTATTTAGGGTAATTCAATTTAGGTTTTAAATAATAAAAAGTAATGTATTTATATTCACACGTTAACTTGATTTAATTACTGGAATTTCTTTCTAAATATTCAATATTTTGGAGTTGTTAAATATTATTATTTTACTGAACTTAAACTAATTGTATTTTAATACGTGACTGACAAGTAACTGCCTGTTTAAAAAGACACAATTTTAAAACTAAAACGAAATTTCATATAGTTCTAATCAGTGGCGGATAGTGTAAATATTGCCGTGTCCGCAACAATTTTTGTTTCATTAAAATTTATTAATTTTGTATTAAAAATACATGTACGAGCACACTTAAGTAGATAAAGATGGCAACAAGTTTACCAGAAATTGTTATTTAGTCTACCATTATAAAAAAAAAACATTGGGTGTGCTTAAGACCACACGTAGGAAGTGATGACCGATTTATATTTATATCAGTATTAATATTAGAGGAGAATAAAGGTCAACAAATTATTAAGTCAATATATTGTCAAAAAATATTATATCATATTTTGAAATTTATATTTGAAATATAGTAATTATAATAAGTTTGCGAAAAATAGTGATCATTATAATGTAAGCAGTATTTATTTAGTGACTAATGATTTTGAGTGAGGTATTAGTCTATGCACCCTACATAGAGTTCTAAGAATAAATAAATATGTAAGGGATAATTATTATAATAATAATTGTAATATAATAATTATGATATTATAATAACGTATTATAATATATTATGTATCGTCTATTCCCTCTCCACGCGCTCACTTTTATATATATACTAGGGGAGACCCCTGCGTGCTCCGCACGCCAACCCCCCACTCCCCAACTCCCTGTTGGAACCCTAGCTAACCTGTGCGAAGTTTATGCAATTAATGTAGGCCTAGTTGCTTGATTTAATAAGAGATTGATTTATTAAATTTACTAAAAAGACAATTTCATCATTGATTGATTTATTAAATTGATTTATTAAATTTATTTAAATTGTTTTATTAAATTTACTAAAAAGACAGTTTCATCATCACTAATTATCCGTTCACCTCTATAACTATTGAACTATAAACAGAAAAACAAAATTAAGCAACAGCTACTTCAATAAAGTAAATTACAACATAAACTAACCATGTCATGATAATAAAACATGTGCTGTTATAATCAGCTGATCTTTGCTATTATATATTTTTATGTCCAATAGAACTCCAGATGATAATAAAACATGTGCTGTTATAATCAGTTGATCAGTAAATACAATGTTATTGAATAGAAAATATTTTAAATTACATTTTAAAAATATTAAATGATGGAATAGTAAAATTTTAAGTAAAATGGGCAAATATAGAGTTAATTACCTTTCATTTAACACAAACTGCATGTCAATCGGTCCAATAGAACTCGAGATCTCACTTGGAATAGGCCTAAAAAATTTCCCCATGTTAAATTACCATAAGAGATTTTAATTTCCGTTTTTAGAAAATTTAGTGCTGTAATTACTAAAATCCAAGTAAAATGGGCACATATAGAGTTAATTACCTTTCATTTAACACAAACCGCATGTCAATCGGACCAATAGAACTCGAGATCTCACTTGGAATAGGCTTATACAATTTTCCCATGTTAAATTGCCATAAGAGATTTTAATTTCCGTTTTTTGAAAATTTAGTGATGTAATTACTAAAATCCAAGTAAAATGGGCAAATATAGAGCTAATTACCTTTCATTTAACACAAATCGCATGACAATCGGCCCAATAGAACTCGAGATCTCACTCGGATTACAAAAAACCTTTTCAAATTAATATATAGATACTATTACCTGACAGGACAATGTTCGCTATTGCAATAATATGGTTACCTACTGCAAATGTTACATTTTAAAGTATTTTAGCTGATTCTGTGTGTATTTTGAGTGTTTTTTACCGCTAGTCTATGTGCTTTCACGCGATTTGTATTAGAAAAACGCTTTAGTCTTTTTTTTTCGTTTTTTGGTATTTGTTCTGGATGCGACCGAACTGCATCAGATGATGATGTACACTGTTCTGATAGGGTTGGAAGTTGAGAAATTTGGAGACCAGCGTCTGAAATGTGGGATTGGGAAGCTGACTTTATTTCCTCCGCACTAATATCCATTGAGTTGTCAGGTGTGAGAGGAATGAGAACATCAAAGTGGCCTCTCGTCAGTTCCCCAGTAAACCTTAGCCGCCCTACTCCCTCAATCGGTTCGCCAAAACTCTCCCACAACAAATAACCAACTCTGTACACCTGAAATTCATAAAACATATTTCGGATGCTGCTTGAATTTCACAGGAGGTTCCAAAAGTTACCGGTTTGCTCGTATGCGCGATATATTCTTTTTTTTGTTGAATAAATATCTCCTGATACTTTTAAAGTATATGGTTTGAACCTGCGCCAATTGTTTGAAACATGACTAACAACTCTGGTCCTCAGCTCAAACCCCAGTGAATCGTGTCATGTACAATTAAAGCTAAAGAGTAGAATAAGCATTGGCCATCTGGCCTAGAAGAACTACTCTGTGAGGAATGGATACCTCCATTGTTGTTATATGAAGCTAAATTTTATATTTAAGTGAGTAATAATAAGTTACACTAAAATAAAACAATGTAAAATATTACATTGTCAAAATGTACAAAATGTAAAATTTTGTCAAAAATTACTTTAGTTAGACAAAAATCAATCTTCTTTACAAAACGTAAAACGCACAAATAAAATAATTATTATAATTATCACTTACATATTGAATTATTCTTATGTAGAGTGCATACACTAATACCTCACTCAAAATCATTAGTCACTAAATAAATAATGTTTACATTATAATGGTCACTATTTTTGGCATACTTTTTATAATGTAATATTATTATAATATATTAATATTATAGGCTAATAATTATAATGATGTATTATTATATACTCTGTATCGTCTATTCCCTCTCCACGCTCTGACTTGTGTCAACGCAGTTTGCATGACGCGAGATTTCAGAAACATAGTCAAGCGAAAGTGCCCAACGGGCCAATAGAAGTTATTACTTCAAAAATATAATTCTACAATTCAATCTAGTAAACAATGAAGGTCGGTGGTAAATGGCTGTTATTGCAAAGTTAGGCCATTACTGGTTTACGTGCATATATAATAAATAGGTGATATAAGACTAATATTATTTCAATGCCTCCAGTAGGAGGGTTTGTTATTTTCTTGTTTAGCCACAAGGGTTATGAAAGCCTCGCCCGTAAGTGGCAACAACACTTTCGAAGATAATGCAGTATTGTCATTCATTTCGACAAGCATGTTTACATTATGTTATGTTATGAATGTAAATGTGTTAGGTGTATGTTATTTTCGAGCTTTTGGTATGAATATAATTTTAACTGTTTTATTAACGAAATTTAAACGTGTAGAAATAGAATAGAAACGTTGTTTAGAAAATATTTAATTACTATTTAATAGTAATTCATGTCACTCCAATAAAGAATTGTTAATTTTTCACTAAGAATATGTTACGTAGTAGGCTATGTTGTAAAGTATAAGTTTTGTGAGTTGTGTGTATGCTATTTATTTTCGTACATTAGAAGAACGATTATTTTACTCGTCCATAGCTTTAATTAATTGTAATTATGATTACCAATTTAATTACTTAATTAACCCTTTGGACAACACTTTTTAATTTTTGTCCTAATTTCAATTTATGTCTGACTTGTCTTGAGAACAAACCCGTAAAGAAGCCAAGAAACCAAGAAACTGGTGGAAAAACCCGTGCAACTGGTTCTTAATTGTATTTAGGCTATGTTTAAATATTTATGTATTAAATTATATTAATTAAAACTAAATTTATAATAAATTGAAAATACTTTGACTCTATGGGGAAATTATAAGCATTCAAATGTAAACGTTTACAATCAATACTGATAATATTATATTTTTGCAGACAAAGGAAAACATGGAAATTGCAATGATATTTATTGTTTTTGTGTTAAATTGTAAGAATTTTCACGGCCTGTAGTTGATTTAAAGTAAAACGTAAAGATAGCTTTTAAATTCAAATACACGTTAGTATATATCTTCATAAATTAAAATAAAATGTAGCAGTTTACAATACGTTCCAAACTATTTATTTTGCAACCAAATACCTAACATCATTGTTGATTTCATGTCAAATAATCTCAGTTGAATTAAATATTATAAAAAAATGTGTACCTCACCTATGTTAATGTAGAAGTTAATGAGAATGCCAACTTTGTTTTCTAAAACATGTATGTACTATATTTTGTTAAAAATAGTTGCAGTCCTTATTGTAAACATTTTGATTCTTTGGAAAACTTTACAAACTGTAACAAGTAAAGAGCACAATATCTCTATCTGTTTGTAAACTTTTGAAAAATGTATGTTAAAACCTATAACCTAAAATAACCTATAGCTTGTCAGTTTTAGCAAGACCTCTACTATGCGCTGGCGAAGGGAAGAATCTAGGCAAGTGGGGACGCCGACCGCTGGAGGGGAAGGGATACCTCGCTATTTACTATCACTCTTGCCGCGACAGCCTTGTGTTCTATTCGTTCCAGACCGAAGTGTTACGTTCAAAGCTCGGTAATCGACTGAGCTTCTCTGACACCCCACCACTCGAATTAACTCCGAGTCTACTGTGCATCTCGAGGTCACGGTCCATGCTAGAAATTCTCTGCTATACTAGTATGTTAGTCAAGTCGACACGTGTTTTGTGAAAGTAAGATAATAATTCTAAAGTATTTATTACATGCAGCGGCGAGAAAATAATAATAAATCAGGACACTATAGGAGATATAAATCAATCAATCAATCATTTATTGGTCTCTTTGACAAATATTTGTATAAGACAAGTCAACAATATAACAATACTAACAATATATATATATGTAACTTACAAAAACAATATCCATACAATAAAACATATACATGTAACCAATACTAGTCATTTAAAAATCTACATAGAATAATTCACAGGTTTTTAATAATTTCATTTCCGTTGAGTTCAAAGTAACAATAATAAAAACTCACAATAGATAATAACAACAACAATAATAATTAATTATAATAATAACAACAACAATAGAAAACCTTTAAAGACCCAACCAAGAACATGTGAAAGGGAAGATCAGACTTCACATTCAGAGGATCTTCAAAGGGAACTAGACCCAAAATCATGGCACATAAACTCCTCCACAGAGTAAAAGGATCCAGACAACATTAGTTGCCTAAGGCTGTTTTTAAAAGAATTTAAATTTTGTATCTTTTTTATTTTAATGGGAAGATTATTCATGAATAAAGGACCTGCTTGCAAAGGAAGTTTACTATATAAATTCAACCTGTGCCGATTAGCACGATAGTTGCAAGCGGTCCTGGTGTTATAATTATGTATGTCCTTGTTCTGAACAAGATCACACTTATATTTAAAATAGAGAATTACTTCCATTATATACATACTAGGAAGTGTTAAAATTCTCAATTCTTTAAAAGTATTTTTAACAAGATTTTTGTTTATTTATACCTGCTATAAGCCTTATAGCTTTTTTTTGTAGGACAAACACTCTTTGCATATTCTGAACTGATGAATTCCCCCAAAGTAGAAGTCCATAGCTCAGATGTGGGTATATTAGACCATAGTAAGCTGTTAAAAGAACTGAAGAGTTACAATATAATTTTAAATTTCTTAATCCAAATATTCCTGAACTAACTTTAGCACTGATGCTATTGACATGATAGTTCCAGGTCAGCTTGTTATCTATGGTAAGACCCAAGAACTTTATTGAATTAATGTTCTTTTTCTCCAAGAAAGACACTTAATGTCTGAAAAGTGTTTGGTTTTAAACTAAAATTCAAATATTTGTTTTTTTCTGGATTGATTACCAAATTATTTTCAGTGAAATACTGATAAGAAGCATTGACCTGTACAAAAGCCCTTTGCTCTAGATTTTGGAGAGTTTCTGCTTTGAATATTAAAGTTGTATCATCAGCAAATTTAATTAATCTATCCACATATACTGCTGATGACAAATCATTTATAAAGATTAAGAACAAAACTGGTCCAAGAACTGACCCTTGAGGTACACCATATTTTAATTTCGACATTTTAGACAGCCTTACTGCAACAGTAACACATTGTGTTCTATTGTAAATAAACGATTCTAGCCACAGAAGTGGCTGTCCTCGAATGCCAAGTCTTTCACATTTTATAAGTAATAAATTCAATGTTAGTAAATAACGCTAGTAAGTATTATAACGTTTCGAGGTCATGTTGCCTAATCACCCCTAAACAATCCGCTCAACTGTATGATATAAAAAATATAGCATACTCTGTTAAAAAATTAAAGTCTATTCTATCAGAAGAAATCATGTAAAATATAAATAACATTTTTCCAGATTTTACTCAAACGGTTTTAGATTGTGTTGTTAAAAGCTTCCCCTAAGAGATTTCCTAAAGACTGATACATTTATTGTAAGAAGGGCGACTTATTCAACCAGACAGAAACTGTTTAATTATTATCATATGTTTAATGATGTTAAGGGTATCCCATTTGTTTCTGTTGCCAATTTATTCTGTATAGAGCTCAAATTATTTCATGAACTTTAAATTTATTTTGGGAAATTATTGTTATTGAAGTGTTATATATAGCAGAGTGTATAGTTTACTTGCTGATGAGGGTGAATCGGAATTTACCGTCACGCGTTTCACCATGCATTTTGTGAAACGCTCTAATGTGTAACACTATTGTGAAACGCTCTATTCCATCTGTTTGAAAAAAGTTTTGGTCTCACAGAGATTCAAACCAGCAGAGTCCATCACCATAGACTTAGCCACTTAGGCCACGATTGCTTGCTAATGTAGTATATTAGAGAAGGGTATATAAGTGTGACAGATTAACCTCCGTCATAGGCTTAATCTGTTATTTTATTTTAGTGGTTGCTATGGTAATGAATGTAAATACATTCAAGAAACATGCATTGGTTCTACTGTTTAGGCCTAACCTAAAATTATTTGCGTGTTTAATTTTAGTTTTCTATATATTTCTGATGCATTATTATATAAAAATATTAGCTTTTTTAGATTTCTCCAAAGAAGTTTTCACTTCTCCCGTGTGGTCTTAAGCACACATTTTTTTCCTAATAGCGAAGACTAGGAAACCAAATAAAATTAACTGGTTAACCAAAGAAACCGACTGAGTAAATATGTGACAACGGACCTTTTATTTATATCTAATATAATATTATGATGTCAAACTATTGTATTCTTAATGTAATCTGTTTGTAAATGTTTTTTTTTTTTAGATTATCAGCATGCAAACTATGTCTTTGTAACGGTGAAACATGTTGCAATATAATATGAATTGCTATAGGCATATAAAAGGTAAATAGGTTGAAACTTTTATTTTGTTAAATGGCAACCCCTATTTTGTGACATATCATAGGAAAGCACTTAAAAAGCCAACAATTTCTGTGGTAAGAAAATTAAATTATGCTGACTAGTTCCTTCGGTAAGCTCAACAATTGTATTTAGTAAGTTATTTTTATGACATTATTATTTAAAAGAGGGGAAAAGATATGATAAATCTGATATGAGGACAGTTATTCACCGATTGGGGGGGGGGGACACTTTAGAAAACCTATTTTCAAAATCCCATAACAAGTCCCCTTCATCCCACCCAACTTTAAAATGTGTAATGGACACTGACAAATTTGTTTTTGTTTTCTAGAATTTTATAAAGATAGATTATAGGTTTATGAAAATAATAATTTATTACGCAGGTCAATATTAAAAAGCTTTCAACGTTAACAGTATGAAATGACCAAGAGCCAAGTTAATCTGATCACATAATGATAACAAGGTTAAGAAACAATAATTATTTATGCCTTTGATGGCATATTGTAGGCCTACTTTCATTTTAACTTGTTTACTTGTGGCTTGAGCGTAGCGAATGAATGCGGTAGTAGATTTTTATTTAAAGGGCTTCAATTTCATGTATCAAAAGCCGTATGAGTCCGTAACAAATTTTGGAGATGGGGTGGTAGGAGGGGGAGGGGGTTCTGGGATTTTGTAAATAGGTTTTCTAACTTCCCTCTTGACGGTGAACGGTCCATACATCAGATTTTGCATATCTCTGTATAAAGTTATACAAATAACTTAATAAATAACATTTTTGAGCTTAGCGAAGAAGAAGGTGATTTTAATTTTCTTACTACACAAATTTGTGTTTTTTAAATGCTTTCCAATGATAGGTCACAAGATAGTGTTTGCTATCCAAAAAATCACAGTTGCCCCCTTTCTTTCCTTTTCAAAAAGGGAGTAAAATTTTTAACCCCCTTAAAGACCATCCAAAGTGTTATAATAGGTATGACAGAGGTTTTACGTCGATATAGAAATCCATTTAAATTATATCGAGGCGAATCGCATGTTATTGTACACTATGTATATATACTGTAAATAACTTTATGCTTAAATAAAGTTTGCCAGGTGACTGTATTTCTGTTAGTTTCGCATTACACTGGTGCCTGACTGTGTTCCATAATTAATATATTCAGTCATTAAAAATGTAAACTAAAACAATTCATAACTTTAAAACCATATTTGCAATACAAAATCACGCTAAAATATTTGAAATAGAAATAATAAGAAAAGCTAGAGTTATAAGTTTAACATTTAATCGTACAGTTAATTTCTTGTAAATCCAATCTTGACACAAGGTTATTATATTAACACCGCTTCAAGACAGAGCTCTGCTGGGACGTATATGTGTACATTCCAATTTGAAAACCAATTACCTCTAAGCCTGAGTTTCAGTCGTGGTGTTCCAGTTTACTTCAGCACCGTCATTCATTGAGTTCCTCAATAAGATAAACCACTTCCTACAAAATATATTTTAATCAGAGAAGGCACATTTCTTAACTTTTATACAATCTTCATTGATTAGAGTGAAGTCATTACTGGGCCAACTTTGTGTTTTTAATGATGCATCGCTTACAATTCTTATCAAACACCTACATTAGATTTATTTATTTTAGTTAATTTGAAGAATACAAAAATTTGCAGTTAGGCAAAAGCTAGCTCCACGATCAAAAATCATAGAAACAATAAAATAAAAAAATTCTGACTTAAGCCCTTTTGCCTAAATTCAAATATATATAAATATATGTACATAAATATCGTATTAAAATTATTCAAAACATCCCAAGCCGGGGATCAGGTAACTAGTCATATCCCGTTAGCTTGGAAGCGAGCCAACCACCGTATGCTTTACTTCCGCCCTCCTACTCTCATACCACAGATATGAAAAGTAACCTTTGTCTAGCCCAGATTCGAACCAGGTATCTTCTGATCACGAAGATGCCACGCTATCCACTTGGCTATGGCTTGCCTTAAGAAACACTGAAACCAAACAACACTTTAGTTACTTGTTACCGTATTGCCTATCTCGCCCCTTCTCTTCGCTGTTATAGTGCAAAGCAAGCATGAGTTTCTCAAAACTTTGAGTGCTTCTCCTGTAAAGTTAACAATTTCTGACGTAAGCCCTTTTGCCCTAACTTCAAAGATATATTTTATGGCATATATTTGACAAAACTTAGATTTATTTCATCATTTGCTCTCGATGCAGTTTTACATAAATGTTCCTATTTTTATATAATGTTACTAAAAGACATGTTAGCTTCGCTTACCAACCAACAGGGCCACTTGCGGCTTGGTTGTTATCTGTCTACAAAACAACAAATAGAAGCAAATACAAGCAGATTATCGTATACCTTGATATTTTCAGTGAAATTACAATTGATTATGACAAAGGCACTTGTATCGATTTAAGGGGGGGGGGGTGTAGATGTAAGCTAAATTTTAAATCATGTGCAGTAAGGTCAGAATGTTTGCTAAAATTACGAATATTTATATTGCAGAGATATGTAAATAATATGTAGGACATTTACATTTAACTGTCGGATTAGGTAGTAGCCTACGCGCAAGGAAGTTCTATCTGTAACTAATTTCATGTCGATAGCATTAAATGTAGCAAAGATAATAGACGGCGACACTCAGAGGTTGAAATGAAAAAAAAAAAAAACTGTTATTTATAACTAAGGACTAACGAAAGTGTTTTGAAATGAGAGAAACAAGCCCTTAAAAACGCTTCCTCACTTGTTTGGGTGAGTAAAAAACTTTCCCTAGACAGCTGTTTTCCCGAGTTACTAAAGAGAGAAACAAATGGTTTTCATCTTTTTCTATTGAAATAGTGAAGGAAAGTCACTATTAGTTACTGATTAAGCCACTGTTAGTTCTATGACTAAGCCAACTGTCTACACATAGTCTGTCAGAGATATTCAACTATTAACACACAGATGAATCAAAATAATAAACCTACCATACACGAACCAATAAAAACAGAAATTTACTTAAACTGTGATTAATTTGCTGCGTAGAATACAACCATAAAATTGTGCTTAACACTAGCACGTTTTATTGATATTTCCGCAGTAAGATCAAAACACGTAATAGATAGGCGTATTTAATATGCTCCTGCTAAATGTTTAATAGATCTTTTCACTACCAAGATTTATTTGATTGTCTTGGTTTACCTTTAACCATAAAAGGCCCATTTGGATAAACGAACTTAAAAAACTTTACACTTTTCAATTACTACACACTCCTACTTAAAAAAGGAATGTTGAAGCATTCCTATGTTACCTAGATGACAAGGCTTGAGACATTAATTTCATACAAATCACATAGTGTTTGAGATATACCCGTGATAAAGAAACACACAATCAGTCAAACAATGACACATTGCTGCTATAATATAGTAGGGCCTATATAGATTTGGATTTACCATTTAATAAATTTTATAAGAGTGAGTTAGTCTTGCATGCTAAGGGTTCCGTACCGC
Organism: Philaenus spumarius; assembly: GCA_018207615.1. Classification (NCBI taxonomy): domain Eukaryota; kingdom Metazoa; phylum Arthropoda; class Insecta; order Hemiptera; family Aphrophoridae; genus Philaenus; species Philaenus spumarius. Next base: position 99,711 of record JAGFPH010003276.1, on the reverse strand, counting down.
CAGTTTCTAGAAAATGTATAAACGTGATATTAAAACAACGAGTAGTGTACCCAATATAAACTGAGCTTGAATAAATTTTACATTCGTGGAAGTCATCAGTGAAAGAACGCGTCGGTTAACAAGCACAGTAATTTCGAAAAGTCAAAATGGAAACCATATTTGTCACCACTTTTTAGAAAGTCCGGATTCACTATAATTTTATCGCAAATTGTTTATACGTCTCTGAAACAGTCGTTTTTATTAAAAATTTAGCTGCTGTAGATTCGGAAAGAGAGGGCAAAAAATGAATATCTAAGAAACTACATATCACGAAATTCCCCAACATGTTTGTTACCATAAATAATGCCGTACAGTGTCATAAAAACGTAGTTGTGAGATACCAAATTTGGTAATCCCAAAAATTCACAGTAAAGTATTTTTTGCTTGCTGATGTTTTGAACGATATTATTATTTTATTGTGAAACCGTTTTTGACTGTGAAAATCTTGGCAGAAAAACAAATTGGTGTTCCTGTATGTGTTTTGTGTTTTATTTTTAGATCAGTCTTAACTATTGCTCTTAACAATAAAAGAATATTTTTTGAATTTACTACAACATTTGATCTTTACTCAAGAATTTTACTGGTGAATTGTGTGCTTTGTATTGAAAAGACAAGAGCAACACCAACTTTATAAATAGGTCTACCAGTGATATTAAAACAAAATAAAATCTGTTAAAAGTGCATTATATTATTTTCGTTCAAACAGTTAAAGATATATATAACAATATTTTATGCAATAAATATTTTATAAAATATCCACGACTATTTCAAAAACCCTACAGTTATCATAATCGTATAGTTTATTATAAAAAGATATATTATTGTAGGACTACTTCTCGTTCTGAAAAAAATGTACATTTCATTTAAATCAGTGCAATTTTCTCAGTAATCATTATAGACGGCTTATTTTCATTAAAAGGAAAAGTCAGTTAACGTACTGTAAAAATTATATCAAACCACTTCAGAATTTTTCTATTTTTCTGAAACAAATGCACAAGCAACTAAAAAATATTGCCTGAACCAGATCCTTAGGTGGCTGAATGTATATTTTGTATTGTAAAACAGAAATATCTCGTTTGTTGTTTGCTCAATGGCTAGTTAAACAAATAAAAATGGTAGTGTTGCATATTGCACGAAACCCGAGTGTCAGAATACAAGAGAGAAAGATTCAGAATTAACGAGAAAAAGGAAATAAAAGAGAGATAGAGAACGAGTTGGATAGAAGGGTAAATAAAAAATAATAGAGAGAACTGTAGTTAGCTAGAAAAAGCAATTTAACTAATTTCCCATGATAAAAAGATTAAACATATAGACATAGAAGGAACGAGAAAGAAGGAAAAAATTACACCAAAAGAAAGGTAACGAGAATAGAGACATGTAGTGAGTTAGATAGCTCATTGAAACACTGTGACATACGAGAAGAAAAAACGGACAACACGAGACAAATGAAAACAAAAAGCAACATAACGAGATCTAGATGAAGGTAAAGAAACAGAGAATTGTATAGATAGAACTGAAGTTAGTTGGACGCCCTGGTAAATAACGTCAAGCACCTTTGTACAGCAGAAAGAAAGAGACAACTAAACAGAAGCAAAAAAGGAAAGAAAAGGGAAAGAGAGTAAGGAAACCCACCATCGGATGAAAGAGTGTTGTTAAAAGTAACGAGTGAGTCGGCTATTGGAAACACGAGCAAAGTGAAAGGAGAAAGATATATAAAGAAAACGACAGTAAGATTAGTTAGTTTGCGTTCCCACTGTGCTTTGGAACTCTCTATCTAAAACATACGTTTTTATAAAGTTAGAATATTCTTTTTGATGATAAAAGAAAATTGTTCTATTTTGCACATTTTTTATTCAACAAAAGAGAAATCTAGAAAAGGCACTTACGCCCGGCGCTTTATGGATATACAATCGCTTAAAGATATTGAATTATCATCTATAGGTATAACCACAGTCTTACTGTTAGTCTGAAATAAATTTAAAATGATAAAGTATGAATCAACAAACTATTTTATTATTGCCAAGTTAATAATTTTCAGTAAAGCAGTAAAAGAGAATAGAAGTGAAGAATTTTTATTTGTTTGAATCATTTTTATATATTCTAGACTTATTTCCCAGGTAACATGCTATAAAGGTAATTTATTTGCTCTGGCGTTTAACCAAAGCAATTTGGAATGAAGGATACGAAGATAAACGATGATTCCCGAAGGAGTCGTGTAATGTAATGCAAAGCAACCACCTTTGGCAGCACGCCCGGTTAGACTCAGTTTCCTTTCGAGTAATTAGAGTTTCAAACTGTGTATTTACTTCACTGGATTGTACAAACTGAAATAATTAATTAAAACCGAATGCGCTAGGTTAGAACAAATATTTGGCAAGAATGATAATCATGCAAATCCCGCAAATTTAATATTCATTTGATTTTAACGAAAATAAGTTTAAAATGTATTTTGATAAAGATATTTTGACTATTTAAAACACCAATCGTAAATTTCAAGTGAAAATTTTGTCGAAAAACGTAATACAGATGCTTTTTTGTAATAACCTGACTAGCCCTTTGACGAAAGGTTTATTTAAAAAACCTTAAATTCTATTTCAAATGTTTAAAATTACGTGCTATATCATTAGTATTGTGACCATTTTGCTTTTTCAAAAGAAAACTGAACAGTGATTGCAAAAGTGAACTGTTTAGTAACAACCCTCGGTTTAGAATTTATTTGTGAAAGTGGGAGCAGTATTAGCAATTAAAGCAATTTGAATGTACACACATTTATGGTCTATTTGAACGTACTTTTGTTTACTTTCACTAGTTAACTTAAAAACTACCTTCACCATTTGTAAGAAACATTTTCGGAAAAAGTATAAGATTTGTAGAGTATTTTTGTTTTAGAAATGGAGGTCTGTATTACTAAAAAAAAACTTTCTAACAAACAGTTTGGATAAGATGGTCTTTCGCTTTTTACAAAATGTTATTTTAAAGAAGTACTAAAACAAAAGAAACAAAGAGCTTATATAAACGTTTTTCATTAATTGAAAAAGCTTTCTATACACAGCTTTAATAAAAAAAAGTAGGTTATTTAAAAGTGGTGCCTTTTGTTGCAAACGGTGGATGAACTAATAAAATACATCATAATAATACGAAGAAAAGTAATATAAACACTGTTTTAATTTTACCACTAGAAAATTAATAGAGTACAAACGATGATGCAAGAATTTTACTTATTTCAACCAGTAGAAGCTTTGTATATTTGTTATCAGAACTTCAATCCTAAATTGCATTGATTGTTTTCATGTCAGCATTACGTATCGACTAACACACTTTTTGGTGGATTAGATGTTTATTCGCCCCTAATTGCTTGTTCACGTGCAGAATCAAAACAGACAAATACAATGGAACCAAGACAACTTACAGAGAGTTATATAAGCAAGTAAAACACATCTGGGGTAGATAAACAAATAAACGTACTTGAGTATTGTGCAAACCCAAATAATATACCAGGACTGTGTAAAAAGCAGTAAGACGGTTTTTGGAACGGGAATTTTACTCAGAGAAATTGGTAAGAATACATATACAGTATTCTTATAGCTGATTATGAAATTGAAACATTTTGTAAACTAACTGTAGTAATTAATTAGAATCAAAACTTGTATTTCCACCTCAAAGTAATACCTATGGAAAACAGTTTTTGCAGTAACGGTTTGCTTTCGGTTGTCACATCAGCTACAATTAGTTTATTGTGAGGAATAATGTCACGTAATATTACATGTCAGTGTCACATATTATTATATTTCATTGATGAAAGGGAAGATTTTGAAAATGAACATCTGGGAGTTCGAAAGTACCGTCAATATCCCTTACGAAGGTTTTAGTGAACAGAGCTTCTTTCCTCGTACTTAAATATTGTTATAAGTTTCAGTATTTAGGTGAAATATTGAATATCTCACAAGGAAGTGCTCAGACATGCTTCTGGAAGATTTGTTGATGCAATGAGTTGCTGCTTGTCGTTGAGTTCCCCGTTTGTTATCGACTGCCTGAATGGATTAATTGACCGTGGTCTGTCAAGAACTGCTAAACAGAAAAAGGAAGTATGTAAAATGTTTCATTGACAACATTGTCACAGTAGATGACGCTTATATGTTTCTGGACAAGGTGACGGTAAATCCAAAGTTGTTAAGAGTGCTGAAATGAGGCCATCAAGGTTCATAATATACCAGCTAACATGTTAGGTCTATACACTAACATTGTGTTTGTTATTTCTGCGACGGTTTTTTGTAGTTTCGTGCGGTCTTCGGGATTTGAATCAGGTTTTTGAATGTGTTTTTGAACAAGTTTAAGAGTGGAAGTGTGTTTATGTAATGTATTATAGTGTAGTATAATTAACTTTTCGTTTTATTTTACTTAGGAGATTACTAAGTATATTTTTAGTTCTCAGTTTTTTTTATATATTATATTTTAGAAGTAATTATTATTTGTATTTATGTATTTTGAAATTCGAGGTTAAGTGGAAGAGAGGACCCAATGAACCTAACTTCGCCTTAATAAATAAAGATTATTATTTTAAAAAATATATATATGTAGGTATATTTTGTATTAGTTCCGTGTACAGTGGATGAAGCTTTACCAGATGAAACGGCCAAATAAGGACTTTCTCGGTGTGACTTAATTCTGGCTTTTGATACAATAAAGAAGAGTTGAAAGACAAAAGGTCTGCAACGAATGAAGAGGTCATTCAAACCGTAGAGGTGATCTACATATAACTTTCGATTTAAAATTTGGAATTTGCGTACTTGTGTTTCCAAACCTCTCTGTATGGTAAAAGTGGAAAATTAGAAAACTATTTTGAAAAAAAGAAAAGTGAAACTTGTTGATTTACAATACCTTCTTTATAAACATCTGTAAAGTTATTTTTGGTTTAGACTTAAACTTACCCTGGTTCAACTTACATAATTTTAAACGACATAACTTAATAGCCTATATTTTAGGTAGAAAGCTTTATATTTTAACAAGAATAATTTAAAATTACAAACACAATAAAAACCTGAAAATCCACAATGTAACTTTTTCCAACCCTTAGTTTATCAGTTTGGAAAAAGAGCCCTTCGGTTAATATACAGTCTCGAAAATTCATTTGGAAAAGTCAAGAAAATTTCGGTCTTTGGTAGGACAAAGTTTCTAGGCTTATGTTCTTTATATGGGGTTTAATAACTTCACTTTTGTAAAATCAACCTTAATTTCTTAAAATATACTTCAAGTTGGACATTTTTGGGTCTAAACTAGATTGAATTATTCTTCTAAATAATTTTTGAAAATTTTATTGGTTTAATCAGGTATTCGTTACTGATCTAGATCAAACAAATGGCAAACGAAATTTAAAATATTAAAAACGCCGGGAAAGCCAACAAATTTACGCGAAATTTTATTTTAAAACAGTTATTTCTGTATCGATAAAATACAGAATTTGGTAGTTTAGACTTAACAAACAATTTTATTAGAATTCTGATAAATTATTCGAGAACTATCATCAATAAAAAAAATTAAGTAAAACACTAGACTCTCGTAAATTGACTGTAAAGGTTTAGTTTTTTGATATATATTTAACTTAAAATATTTTTAAATGCCGCCATTTTAAAAATGTACAAAATAAACTCATATCTTTTCATAGACTTGTATAATATTATGACATTTTCCTTTACTAAATTTGTAATCAATATCATATCAACTTTGAAAGTAATTTTTTTTGCTCAATAAAAACTGTCTCAAAACAAAAAATTATGTTTATACGTGTGTCTTTATTATCACTAGTATAGTGTGGAGTGCTGGGGATCTTAGTAAAAGATAATTTATTAAAAACCATAATTTAAAGTAAGGTTAGTATTTACCACTTTTAATTTCATTATTGTGGTATAGCCATCGGATCACATGTGTATAATTAATTATGTAATGAAGTTTGCTCTTTTAAATAATCGGTTTTGTTAATAAGTGACTCTTTAAACATGAATTAACAACCGATAACATAAGAATATTTTTATGTCTTTGTTTGGGCTTGTTTTTATCTAAAAGGTAATATTGTTATTGATGCAACAACATCAAAGAACATATTTCGGTTTACGGGCAAGAATCTTTAGTTTGTCTTCGCTTGTGCACCATGAACATATATATATTCCTCGTTAAATGTTTACAACAAATATAAATAAAATTAAAGCAATTTAATAACAGCTATTAAAAATAATTAATGATAGAAATCAAAGATTTCAAATCTTAAAACATGAAAAAAAAAAACAAACAAAAAACGGAAAATTAATGCATAACTGTACCTACAATTTTAAGATAAGGTAATTATTCCTACTAATAAATAAAAACAGTAATATTGTAAAACACACAAAATCACAGTTAAACATAAAATAAAGTAACATAACTTAATGTATTACTTAGACTTTTTAGTCATTAAGTATAATTATATTGAGATTTTCTATATTGCTAGTTATTGAACTGCCCTTCTAAGTGAAAGTGATATTGTAAGAAATATTTAAATGTAATGACGTTTAAGTAAATGAATGTTTATTAAATTACAAATCTTTTAAGTGTGCAAGTTGTAATAAATGTAATAAACTTTGGAACGCCATGATTGTCAAATCTCACTTAATAGGTAATCTGCACCGTATTGCGGGGTCATAACGACTTTGGTGGTTTCCCTCGAAATCAAAATAAAAGGATTATTATGTTTTAAGATTGAAGTCAGACATTTTTTACTAACTGACAGTACACAACACAATCTCTTAGTGTTTAATTCATATTCCTACTTGTACTCAATATATAAGTTGTACCTTTTCTTTATAATGAGCAATAATAAATGTAGCGGGAGCCAATCAAAAGACATTAACCACCAGATATTTTAAACTTTCTTTAATTAAGATAATTAATTACAATCCTCTGGGATGAAATCTTTTCTTTGGGTAAATGCGGTGGTTTTCAAGTTCCTACAGTTTCTACGTAATTATTTCTTGTCTGATTGTTTTTCGAGATAAAACCTTCTACAAAGCATAATCATATTGTCAAATCAACGCTGCGCTGTTTAATTAAACACTGCATTCCGTACTTGGTCATGGAAATACATATTTTTATTCATATTATGAATGTAAAAAACGCCAATAAATAAAAAACGTAATCATCATTTACTAGATAAAAGTACCGTACTGAGAATAAACATAGTATTTCAACTATTAGTACCTTTAATATTCTTAATATTATTTAAATATTTCATATCATTGTCTATTAAATTTAAGGGTTATTATTTTTTCTTAATATGTCAGCAATTAATTTATATTTCATATTTGTCTTTTTAATATTTAAGGTTATTAACTTTTGGTCAAATTTTGGCAATTAATTTAATATATCTGTAACTATAATATTTAAACATTATTAGTTTTTGGTGAAATCTCAACAATTAATTTGTATCTCATATCCGTATCTATAATATTTATGGGTAATACATTTTTAGTAAAACTTCTAAAATTAATTTAATATTTCTTATTTGTACATATAATTTAAGGGTTAGTAGTTTTTAGTGAAATGTCGAAATTATTATAATATTTCAATTAATTAAGGGTTATTATTTTTAGATGAAATATCCCAATTGATTTATAACTTCATACACGTCGCCTACCTATGATAAAATAAGTATACATTTTTGATAAAATGTTATCAATAATTATTTTAATATTTCACATCTTTACCTATACTATTTAATGGTTATTAGTTTTTGGTGAAATGTCCACAATAAATTATAATTTATATCTGTATCTTAGTAAAACTACTAAAATTAATTTGTTATTTCTTTTCTGTATCTATATTTTTTAAGGTTTCGTAGATTTTGGTGATATTTAAAATATTTACAGTATTTATAAATTTTTGGTGAAATGTTCACAATTCATTTGATATTTGTTAATATCTGTATCTATGATAGTTAAGGTATATTATTTTTTGAATCAGCAATTGATTTAATATTTCATATTTGTTCCTATGGTAAAATGGGTTATACATTTTTTATGAAATGTTAGCAATTAATTTAATATTTCATATCTTTGTCTATATTATTTAAGAGTTATTAATTGTTGGTTAATTTAAATATATATATATTTTTTAAATTGATCATATTCATATAATTTATCAATATACAGTAGTGATGTTTAACTTTATAATGGTGTTGTTTGTTATTACTTATCCTTAAATAAAGTTTGGGCTGAACATTTTTCCATAAAATGTTTTTATTTGAAACATTCAGGATGTTGGCGCCAAAATTGTTGGGAAATTTTAACCCTTACCGTACAAACTATTGCAAAGTTAATAGTTTATAAAATTAGTTTTATGCTCTTCTTTGATGAATCTGTTTTAAAAGTTTTAACTAACTATGCTCTTTAATTTTGAATACGTTGCTGATATATTACTTGTTTTTGGTTGCACAATCATGTTAATTTCTTAGAAGCCTTTAAACCTTTGTATCAAGTAAAATCATCGATTAAAATATAAATAATAGTTGGTTGAATGAAATATAATAAAATAATTTTGAAGTAGTTTTACAGGCCACTCTGATATTTTAACTAATAACTAAAGTTTGTGAACCTTTCTGTTTTGTCTTCAAGTTTGCTGCGAAAACAACAGCTGAAGTTTAGTTTAATATTTAATCAACGTCGGTTTTAGGTTTCGGATAAGTTAATTAAATTGTTTCTATTGAGTTTGGCATTCAATTGCAACGGAAACTATCTCTGAGTAACGAAATTTCCTTTCGGTTATGCACAGAAAACTAATGAATGACAATCTACTCCTGCAATGTAAACGTGCCAACTTTTTTTAATAGATTGTAACTTATATGTAAAAGATCTGAAAAATAAAAATAAAATGAAAAATATATATCGGTTAGGCTTTAAAGCGCAGCTAGATTTGAAGTTCTATTAACTCCCATTTATTTTCGAGTTCCCATTACCTAAGCATTAAATAAATTTATTCTGCAAAAAGTCTGAAAAAAATTATTTTGGTAACTTTTACAAGATAGTAAACTAGTATTGAAATTTTCTTTATATCACCTCATTTGAAGCCCTTTCAGAAAGGTTTGGTGGTAAACATGGTTTCGTAAAACAGTTTTAAATAATCTATTTAGAAGGTACTTTTAACTGATTTGATATTATGCCTATTGCGGAAGTTAAGATTGTTGTTGATTTTTTACCCCTACTTTTCCATTTCTTGATCTAAGAGTTACAGTTATCAAAAAGTCTTGGTAATATTTCGAAGACTTACAAACATTTTAAACGGTTTGAAATTGTGTCTAATTAGGGAATACAATTTTTGTTCGTATATAGAATTTTCAGATTTATAGATCTATTTAGATTTCTGTTTTCAGAAATTTTGAAGATAAAATTTTGAAAAATAGAGGCGTTGGAAATATTTTTATATTTTACAAAAAAACAATTTAGCGGATAAAAAAATGTGTGTAAAATTTATAAAAATTATGTTTTTATTCATGCTTTGTAAGAAAATTTGTGGTGGGAACCGTTTCTGCCTTTCATTGGCCCACATTCATCACTATTTCATATTTTGCTGTCATGGTTATTGTTGGTGGTTAGATGGTTAGTCTATTGTAGTGAGTATATGAAGTGTTGTTGTTTGTTGTTATTAATATAAATATATTTAAATCTTTAGGGATTATCGAAGGTACGGAACCCTCAGTGGGCGAGTAAAATTCTCAACAATCTTTCTGCGGTTTTTTCACTGTAGGTCTTGGAATATCAGGTTTTACAAACATGCTGCATCGAAATTAAAATACTAAATTTAAGCACACATTTCAAACCCATTGTAGAAGAATTTATTTCTTAAGTTTGTTTCTCTGATGAAAATGAGGAATTAATAAGATTTTCTCGACTTTACGAGGAAATTCGGGCAAAGGAAGTTTCTCGTCGTTCTATAGTTTAACTTCGACTGTCATTTAACGTCGTCATGGAGTTAAGTTATCCACGGAGTTACTTGAAACAATGGACTCTTTGTTAAGTCATGGTACATTAGTTGTGAAGGAATAATTGATTTCAACACTAGTTAGGAGTTACTGTATTTAGTTAGAAAACTTTGTTGCTCCTGACATCATTGAGTCTACAATGGAAAGTTTGGGAAAATACATTTTTATTAGTTCTTGTAAAAAATAATGGCTTTATCCATAAATTAGAGGGTACTCTTACGAGCTATGCGGAGGACTGTCTTTAGTGGATATTTTACCATTTGAACTACCAACAAGATAAACTATCCCTAGCAAACCTTTACTAGCCTGGTTAATATGGAATATATTTGACTTGAAATAAACCTGAGAAGTTCGAGTTAGACTTGTTCTCCTAGGGTTCGTACTGTAACAGTATTTGAAGTGTTTAGTTTTAAATGAACTATTCTGAATAAATAAAAATGATAATCTCAAAGCAAATACACTGTTTTCTGCTTGTTTCCTAAACATCTGTTGTAGATTTGTACATTTGCTTCAAAATGTATTAATTACATTTTTGCTATTAATACGTAGTTTACCAGATATGTATTAGAATAGAAAATTATAAACATAACATAATATTAATTATCACAAAATAAAAATAAAAATTACCTTAGAAATCTAAACTGTGAAAACAAATTAGGTACTTTACGCAAAAGGTTAGATCTGTTACCTACTAACATTAATACACTTAAAAGATTTAAAAAACATGAATCCTACAAGAAAAGGAAGTAAACAAAGTTTTTGTAAAAAAACCTTGGTAATTAAAGCATTACAACCCATTCAAAATGAAATTTAAAATCCTAAGTGAACCATAACAAATATTTACATTTATAGCAAACCACCATCCATCCAAAACTCTGATACTCTCACTAATTTATATACAAAAGTCAAACACAACAATAAATCTAATGATATCAAACAACATAAATAAAATAAAATTACAGTCTCGATTGAGTTTGTTGGTTTTATAATCAAATGTGTTACCAACACTGCCTACTTAATTCGGCTAGAATATTATTAGACTAATTGAATTGTTATAAATGTTTTGAAAAGAGGCTCAATGATTTATAATGTCGTATACTTCCTAGAAGATTTGCATAAAAAGAGGTTTTCTATCTACCTCTCTCAAAGAACAAGTGGAAGGAGGTGCATCCCACTAAATACAGTTATTACCTTTAGAGAACATTCATGAATGTTTAAAAAAAAAAAAAAAACATTTTGACAACACATTTTACTTGTGTTCTTTTAACATCAATAAATTATTAGAAAATTTTGCTTCAGCACTTTCAGATCATTCAGATGTAGGTGTGGGATTGGGTTTCATTGTAATATTTACGGGAATTTATTGAAAATACTCATCACCAAATCACACATTGCTCTTTGAAACGATAGCCCACACAAAAGGGTCACAACACTATAACTTTGTTGTTTTACCAAATGCTGGGTACCTAAAAAATAACGTTTAAAGTTTTTTAGAATATATCCAAGTAGCTTGCTTTATAGCTATACCAAATATTAGGTTTGATTCTTTCTTTAATCCTTTCAAGATGTACAGTGACAGACAAAACGAGTTAACATTTAACAAAGAAGGCCACCTAACTAAAACCAGAGACTTTTTTGTGAATTACGTCGAGTAAAATAAATGTTTACTATCACATTATGTTTAGGAATAATATTTATTCAAAAAAATCACTTCCCAATGTTACTTCCCACTTGCCAGAACATTCAATTGAGACAAATATACATTGATTTATATTAATAATAGGTTAATTACCTTATATATCATCGTCAACAATCCAAATTTTTCCTTTGTAGGATTACCGGTTTCAACGATATACCGTCATCTTCAGGTCCTTATTATGTTCCTTACTTTCCGCCTGTTCTGGCATCGTATTCTTTACACATTTGGCACATTTAAAACATTTGTCACATATATTAAGATTACAAACACGAAACAAATAAACAGATTAAAATGATTACAAAAACCGACACACTAAGACATATATAGGTACATATAGGCCCTAGTACAGCGAATCATTATGTTGGTCAACGAGAAGGTTTATTATTGCCGCGCAGATCGAACATGTACTTCGGGCGGTCGTCTATTCAGTACTCATTACAGTAACAGAATACTTGTACTCGTGTACTTCTATTACTCATGTATTTGAGTACAGAATAGACGATCGCCCGAATTACATGTTCGACCGGCGCGGCAATAATAAACCTCCTCGTTGACCAACATATCGATTCGCTGTACTATAATGTACCTTTATATGTCTTAGTGTGTCGGTTTTTGTAATAATTTTAATCTGTTTATTTGTTTCGTGTTTGTAATCTTAATATATGTGAAAAATGTTTTAAATGTGCCAAATGTCATGTGTAAAGAAGACGATGCCAGAACAGGCGGAAAGTAAGGAACATAATAAGGACCTGAAGATGACGGTATACCGTTGAAACCGGTAATCCTACAAAGGAAAAATTTGGATTGTTGACGGATGATATATAAGGTAATTAACCTATTATTAATATAAATAAAATATACAATCCAGGAAGCTAAACAACAATATCTATAAATATACATTGTCTCCATATATAGGCAATATCCGGTCATAGTTTACACTTTCTCTTCTGTTCTCGTCCACCAGTCAGAAAATAAACATCACTTCAAGGAAGTAGTGAAGCAATAACAGCGAGGGGAAAGAACATAGGAAATATTGTTTTATAGTGAAAACTAAAACCTACCAGAGCTATGTGATAAAAATAAAGTTCACAATAAAATGTGGTCAAAGTTTAAAGGATATTTTAGTGGTCGTAAACAGAGACGGCTTTATTGTGATAAAAGTATTGGTCTGAGACTAAGGGAAGTCAAACTTTGTCTGTGATAAATAACCTTTAACTGAATGCGACGTACAATCTGTTGTGAAGAAGAAACATTTTTATGACTGTTTGTAACGATCTTAGTTATTTGACTGGTGTGTTACCGTCTGGATGACATGGGCTAGTTTTATAGTATAGCTGATCAATGATTGTAAAAGTTATATATTTCGTAATTTCGACGTTTAAGTGCCTTTATGTTTACTCCGGTCAAACTGTTAAAGATTACTCAAAACAATGAGCGGAAAGGTGTTGTAGATAAAAAAACTACAAGTGTCTTTCTTGTTTATTTTTCTAACAAACGCTATAATTTATTTATTATAAACACATACAAGAATTTTGGAAATATAACATGACAACTACATGAAAATAAATTTAGAAGTCTATGATTATGTTAAAGGAACATATTTTAAATTTGCTTGTAACTTAAGGGTCTGCAGTACATAAAATAAGTTTCGAAGTTGACTCTACCGCTCCTTTCCTACGAGGCAGATTTGTGAACTACCAGAAGCAGTCGAAGCAATATTCCGCCAGCCGCCTCACAAAAATAGTACAACGCACAGCGCATGCGTAACATTTTACCTTGTGTCTGTCTCCGAATCTCCCTCCTGTCTGAAATAGCCGAGTAGCAAAGTTTTCGTCAGCGATATTTAATCAACAAGTGGGTATATTTGTATTTAATTTTACCGCAGACATGATACTGAATACTAAATGAACATAGGCCTAATAGTTTCTTGTCTTGTTTTGTAACTTTATTTAGGGATAGTAAACAATTTAGGACATTTTGAACAATCTAATTTCTAAACAACTGAAATGTCTCAAGACGCAAAATTTCTACTTTTAAAAAATCGGATTTTTTCTTTGGATTATAGGAATGCATTGGCCTCACTCAATTATACTCGGAATAAAGAAGGAGTGTAGGCCTACATAGTTCTACGTTTATGTAGGCCTATTTATTTATTATCATAACAAATTTCGCAAAGTTTTACAAGAAAGTAAATAATGTTTATATGGTACAAATTCAACAATTTAAGTATGTAATTGTATGTACTTTTTGTTGTATTGATTCAACGAAATACGACAGGATAAATTTAAACATCTCCAAGAACAATCAACCCCATGTACAAACACTCAGTAATATTTAAAGCTTATGTTATTAAATTTAATTATAAATTCCATGGTTGTAATATTTTTAAAACTATAATAATTTTTCTACATAATATTAATTAAACAGATATATAAATAAGTCATAGTACAATTTGTGTTTTTTTAATATTATTTTTTATTAACTATTTATATCTAACTTAAATTTCTTACAAATTTATTTTGAAGCAAACTGAAAGGGAAAGAATTATACCAGCTGTACCCTCACCGTTGTTAGGTGCTCAATGACAGTTATTTATTGCTTTGTCTTTGTTTACTGTGTTTGTCTAACTAAAAGTAATTGTCACATCTTAGTCTAGTTCAAAGATGGAAATTCAACACTCAATTAATTATTAAAGTATCTTGAATAAATTTAGAAAAACTTAAATCAGGAAAGTAGGCGATCACACACACAAAGCGAACAGTTTTGGAAAGGAGCAGGATCAACATTTCTGCTGATATTCCTGACCTTGACGTAAAGTCTTTGGATGTCTACAATATTATTAGGATCTGCCGAACATCATTTCCTGGAATACTTTGTTAGGAATGCCGATCAACATCCGCTTTATAAAACGGTCTGATACCAAGTTTAGTTATATTATGCTCAGAAATTATAAAAACTTGTTTGATATACCTTGACTGTAAACGTTTAGAAAGACTAGTGGCTAAACTCGCAGCCATGAAATTAGGCGGGGGAGAATTGCGGTGTTGCCAGATATCGAACTAGTCAAGCGACGGAAGGTCGAGATTCGCCTACCTCCACGCACCAACTGGCAACACTACTCTTGCACTGTTGCAGCTTATAGTAAAGTTGTTCGCGTCCATGGTGTCCTCAATCCACACGTGTTTCCCGGGTGGTGTTAAATGAACAACAATTAATAATTAACAACATTAATAATGACTTAAAATACTTTCTTACAAAAATCCAACTATTAATATGTACCCGTTTATTATTTAAATGTACCCTACGTTTCTTATTCCCACATGGTATACGGTAGTTCACTGGTACTAGGGGAGACCGGAGACCCCTACGTGCTCCGTACGCCAACCCCCAATGGGACCTTCTACAAACATAATATGTTATGTTATAAAGGTGTACGATTAATAATAACCTCAAAACTAAGATTGTAAATAATGATAATTGGTCAAATCAAATTATTTCTTATATTTGATAACGGCAGTTATAATAATGGTTAAAAGAACCAGCAAGGCTCAGGTCTACACTTTAAAACCCTAACCTAAAACCTAGAAAAACAAAAATAATTGCTTTAAATTTTGAAATCAGCTGTCATTGGAAATATTGGCACAAACAGCTATATTATCTGTTATTTTATTCAATTGGTTTCTATGGTAATAAATGTGTTGGTTTATCATTCTAGGCCTAACCTAAGAATTATTTCCGACTAAATTTACAAATATTGAAATAAAAAAGGTTTTTATCGAAATGAATTATAGCCTATGTTACTCAGAGATAGTGTAGCTTTTTATTAGTAAAACTATTTTTTCAATCGGTTCAGTAGTGCCAGAGATTACCCCCTGCATACAAACAAACAAACAAAAAAAACTTTACCTTTTTATAATATTAGTATAGATTAATTAAAAAGCATTGTTGAAATTGTATTACGGTAAGAAAAAAATTAGCGGAATTATAGCTTAAACAAAAAAAAATCATGGTATTATCATCATACAATAATTATGTAAAGGAAATGCAAATGATCTATAAACATTAAAATTATTTGTTTTTTACTCTTGATTATAAAATAGCAGCTTGCAACATTGCGCAAGGCTACGCCTACGGTTTTCGCCGAGCGCCCACGTGTCTTTATTCTTGATTCATACAGTTATGCATTTACAACTAAACTAAGAATCTCATAAACATTTTTATTCATACTTTTTTCTACAACTTTGCAGCAGACGAAATCTTGCTGACAAAAAAAAAAAAAAAAAAAAAAAAAATTGGTTGGTGAAAAATTCAATAGGCCTACACAGCGGTTTTAAATTAAATTACCATTTAGGTTTTATTCTTCTGTTAATTATTTGCTGCCGTTTGAAAAATAAAAAAGTCATACCATTGGAATCAGTAGCATTTTCAGAAGGCAGTAGTATAATTTTATTTCACATTGCTCTGTAGACAGATTCACAAGCACGAGAGAAAACACTACTATTGAGCTTCAAAAAATTTACTTGACGGGTGTAAGTAGTAAGCAGTGTTCTTTCTTCAATGGTAGTAGAAATAACTACAGCACGAGTTGGCAACACCGACATTTCTCTCACCCGCCAAATTTCATGGCCCCGAGAAAAGTACCAATAAACTATAACCCCTAGTACTGAACTTGGTCGGATATTTTATAAATGTACTTTAGGGGATTCAATCAGAAAACAGTATTTTGAAATAAGTTTTAATTTGTATCATCAACAGTAGGTTTTCAATTACATTATTTTTTGTATGTAATAATATTTCTTTAAAGAAATATATTTCAGAACAGTTTGCAAGTTAAGGATACTTTCATAAGTTACGTGTTTTTTTAGTTGAATAATTTAAATTCGATAATTTTTGAGTTGTAATATTGCAGACAATATTGAAAGTAGTGCCTTTTATCTGTTAAAGTTATATTCATACGCAACTGAGTAGTTCTTATATGATCCGCGCGAGAGCCGAGAGCGACACCGTACGTCTAGGTACATTACTTCCTTTGAACATTTGTATCTGCTTTAATTTTTAAGTTAGAAAATTCATTTTTTTTCTACCAGATAGAAGATAAAATAGCGGATGTTTTCCTTTTTTGAAAATTTCGATATCGGTTTTCATTGACCAACAAAAAATCAAGAACTTGAAACATTGTTTTCAAACTTGAACTCATTTTTTTCAAAAAGTATCAAAAAATTTCGATTTTTTAAAAAAGGGAAACATCCGCGTTAACGTGATCTTTGAAATAAGCCGTAAATCATAACTGTGTGATTAAAATTGGTAGCGGTACGCATGTTCAAGTGTAACATTATTTTTATGGGCGAGAAAAGTGACCAGATTTATGTACTGCAGAGCCTTAAACAAACTATCACATTTCAGAGGTAGAACGTGGAAGACAAACTCAGATTTGTATTAAGACACAAAAAATACTAAATATACAACAAACATAAATCAATCTGTGTAACCATCCCGTACTGTTAAGTAGTTTAGGCCTCGTGTGAGGAAAGACTCATTTAGTCAAATGATATGAAGTGAAGTTGAACAATGGAAAATTGATCAAGCAACATGATTGATCGATACATGGACTGATCACAGATTGAGTCGTGCGAAAGTTGGAGGAGTAGCAAAATGGATTCTGGAGGATAGTATCTAACATATTATCTTGTCTTATAACAGTTAATCCTTTTATATTGGAAGGACGAATAAATTTATTTTAAGAAAAGCTTTGATTTGAACACTTTCTCTGAACGAAGCACTTGTTCGTGGTTTTGTTTGTTTTAAAATTCAGTCGGCATTAAAGTTCTAGTTTTTTGCCTAGTGCCTAACTTGATTAAACCCAGATTAGAGTTAAGGTGATTTGGCCAGTATGATATTTTAAATCAAAAATAAAATGATATAAGTTTTTTTTGTTGTAGCCTATAGAAATAAGGAAATTTGAATTGTATTGAACAAAGACAAAAGTAAAACAAACTAAAATACAAAAACTACTTCGGGAGACACATGTCGCCAAACCTTTTCCTTACTCTAAACGCACATTTTAAATATTTTGTAAAATAAGGTGCAGGATTATCATAACCTCTAAATATGGTATATAATGTTAAATATTTAGATTAAACTATTTAACATTTATTTAGATTTGTTATTAAGATAGGAGGAGTTGTAAAAGTGATATAAGTCATAAATGTTTAAGAGGACCATCATAATTTGTGCCTACACCAGAAAACCTTACCTAAATATTAGAGATGCAGAATTATTTTGAAGTTTATTGGTGATGGATTAAAAAATATATGATTACTCTACCAACTCTGAAACTCTTTCGCCAGCTAAGCTACCTATGTTTATTGGATAAATAAAGTTTGTTTAAACTATTTACAGATATAAGTTTTTTTTATATATTGTACATTTTAGTACTTTTCTTCAAGTTTGAAGGTGTACACTTTTCAATTACCAGTTTAAATTAAATATCTTATAAGTTAAAAGTTCGTAAAAGTACTATCACTGATGATGGTGTCTTTTTGTGAGAAACTGTATTTATGTTATTAATTATATAGCATTTGTTTCTCATAAGCACAGTTCAAGTTACAATTTTATATAATTACTAGGGGAGACCAATGCGTGCTCCGCACGCCAACCTCGTTGGAACCTTCTAGACACATATGTTTCCTTTATAATACAGGTATAGGATTAATAATAACATCAAAGGTAAGATGGTAAATAATGTTAAATGTCAAAATGAAATTATTTCGTATATTTTATAACAGCGTATATTTAATAAACATTAAAAAAAACCAGCAATTATCAGGTCTACACCTACACAAAAACCTTATCGAAAAGGTAAAAATACAAACAATTGTTTCAAAGTTTGAAATCAGCTGTTAATGGAAACAGCTGATTTCTGTACTAATACGATACATTTTGAATTATTATTTATAATGTCGATATCATTGCAGTAAAATATTTGGTTTACGTCTAATATAAAAAAACCCGAACTACAAATAACTGTTTTAAGTTTAAAATCAGCTGTTAACGGCAATATTAGAGCAAACAGCTGATAACTGTACCAACACTAAACATATTACATTATTAATTAATTAGCAATTTAGCGCTCCCATTGCTGTAAAATATTTATAAATGTAGTGTTGTTTTACGTCCACAGATTGCGCAGTGTTTAAAAATAATAGTTTACGCAACGATTGTATTATGAAGGCCTTTAAGCCACGAGTGAGATGTAAGTTGGAACACGAGTGAAGCGAGTATTCTAAATATCTCACGAGTGGCTTAAAGGCTGAATACAATCGTTGCGTACACTACTTTATCTACGACCAAAAATATACAGGGTGTAAAAAAATAAGAAGTGTGTAATAATTCTTCAATTTGATACCCTTTTAACAGGAGTGAAATTAACATTCCTTTTACTCATAACCATACTAAAAAAGGTGAAGTAAAGATATAGTGAGCTAATCGAAATTTGGGATTTCCTCTGGAGTTAAACAAAATTCATCACTATCACTCATGTTTGC
>JAGFPH010003276.1:60467-75426 GCA_018207615.1 Philaenus spumarius | reverse complement strand
TTTTACACCAAGAAAAGTAGAAAAACGTTTAAAAATTACTATTTTTCAAAAATTCATATATTTGTTACAATATTAATCTATTTTGGAAAATGATTGTTTATTATGTGTACTTCAAACAGGCGGAAGATGAAATTAGTCGCAAATAGTTTTTCACAATTGTTGTGTAAACAAATTAGACCATTATCTTGCATAATGCGCCCTATTAACATGAGTTGGCCGATTTAAATTTACCAAACGGATTCTGAAACTTCTAAAAGTATACATAAAAACCTACAATTCGTACATCTTCGATTTTTTAATAAGGTCGATAAAGTATGATAAAAATGCTTCCAAACATAGCGCAAAACGCGAAAATTGGCGACTGTCGGCGAGAAAGGCAGTGTTAGTGGGGAACCAGTTACGGAGGAGAGCCTGATGGTGTAGCCTGCCATTCTCTTCTCAAAGCGCTCGCCGAACATCAAAGGCGTGCCGCGAGGCTGGCAAAAGGGTGTCGATTCCGAGCTGTGGGACAATATGGGAGACTTTACTGTAGTCGATTCACACAGTCGCAACGCACTGTAGTGTGGGAATATCTTGAGGTTTTTCGATTCTCGGACGTAAAATTCTGAACCGAATGTTGAATGAGTGTGATTGAGGAAGTCGATGGTCCAGTGCAACGTTAAGGGTCAGCTCTATCTGTCGGCCATGTTGGCTGACACTCCATAAGACCAATGTTAAATTAAAATCCAAATTTTTCCTTTATTTTTGATCGGATAATTATGAACGATATGTCATTTTAAAGCTATGGCCAATATGCATGCAAATGGCTTTTCCAAATCTAAGAAAAAAATTTTGTTTAATATTTATTAACAATTTAAAACATTGATTTTTAATATTTTTTTATGTTGTCACTATTAATTATAGCGAAAAACTACCAAGCCATTCGCATGAAGAATTTCGTCCCCAAGAGTTTGGTAATTTTTTTTTTAACGCTATTTGAACAATTGCGGGTTTTAAATGGATTTAGGCTGAGCAATGTCTGTGTAACCAACCGCCACTATAGGGTGATTTTAAATATTTGTTTACGTTGTAACTATTAATTATAGCGAAAAATTACCAAGCCATTCGGATAAAGAATTTTGTCCCTAAGAGTTTGGAATTTTTTTAAAAACGCTATATGAACAATTGCTGGTTTTAAATGGATTTAGGATGAGCAATGTCCGCGTAACCTACCGCCGCTACGCTGGAGTCGCAGGTTGCTTTCTGTTTTACTAGAGCCGACCCTTAAAACAAATACAGAATTAATAAAAAGCAGTACCGGAACGGCGTTCCGGTACCAGTAAACCCCTGATGACGAAGCTATGTCCACTAACATTTCTTCTATTAAAGTTAGAAATATAAGTTAGAAATTGAGTTAAGTTTTAATCTGACGATTGTAGAGTAGTTAGTATTACTCCCTCATTTCTAAGTTAGGGAAATATTTATGCCGAAGTTTGCCAACCTGGTTGACCCCCACTACGAGCTTTCTCCCGAAACAACTCAATTCGAATATAAGTTTAATTGTTAATCAAATTTTTTTCTGTCCAGTTTAGGTTTTAGACAAGTTTCGAATAATTGAATGGGTTGGATTTAGTTTGGCATCCAATTGCAGGAGATATTATTCTGTATTAGGGCTTTGTGGTTAAGTAAAAGATTTAACCGAGAATTGTTGCAAATAAAAATGTTGTCCGACTCGACTTAACCCTTTTAAGGCCAGGAAAAAAAATAACATTCTTTCCTAAAAGAGCTTGTGATACAGCACTTGTAAGCCAAAAAGGCCAGATGAAAATGGGCGTTTTGTCAAGTTGTTATAACAATTAGTGTAACTGATCTAAAAATACTACTACAGTTGTACTTTTAACTTTATTTTACTTGTAAAATAAATAAATTTCACTACAAACAAAATTTAATTAAAATAGTAAACAAAATAAGCGTGTAATCACTAAAAGAATAACAAGCCGATATATCGGCTCGCGGCCGTTTTGGCGTTGTATTTGTTGAGCCGATATTTCAGCTCGTGGCCGTTTTCAGAAGTATTTTTGTAAGCCGATATGTCGGCTCATGGCCGTCAAAGGGTTAAATAAGAGATATACGAAGTCTCAAAAGTTAGGTAATCATAAACTTTTAAAGACCTGGGCCCAGGGGCGGATACAGGATTTCATTTTGGGAGGGGTCATAAGAAGTCGAAAACAACATTACCAAGAATTTAACAACGGGTCTGGGGAATAAAAACATGTATAAACTCTATGGAATAATTTTTAATGCATTTCTAGGCCATAAAATATTTTCTTGAGAGAGCAAGAGTTTCTGCAGATTAAAGAATAAAATAAACCATAATTATTGAAGAGTTAACAGGAACTGTACTAAAATCATAACTCCACAACACGATCATTAAATCCACTTTGTTTCACTAAATTTAAAATAACGTAACACAAGCACTCATTTATTGAAGTCATACAACTCCATACAGCGGCGCGCTAAATAAAAAATTTTTAGCCCAACCAATAGACATTTTTTATTGTTATTGAATTTCAGCAAGCGACATCCACAGTGGCTTTAAAGGTAGCACATAGAGGTATATAACATACAACAATTATCAGGCAAGGAAATTGTTGCGCATTTTTTATAAACAAAAACAACAATAAATTTGGACTTTTTGAGTTGTTCGTTGATATTATACAAATTTATGCAAGGATCACGATATTTCTAACGAAAAATTTTAGATAATAAAAAAATCTACAAAATGGTTTTTGAAAACCTCGATCGGACCATTTCTCACCGAGAAAAGTCGGAAAACGCTTAAAAATTAAATTTTTTTCAAAAGTCCATATCTTTGTTAATTTACAATGTTTAGGGCATATCTTTTGGAAAATTATTGTTTAGTATGTGTACTTCAGACAGGCGGAAGATTAAATTTGTCGCATTGATAGTTGTTTGCACAGTTGCAGTATAACAATTTAGGCCATTATCTTGCTTAATGCGGAGGAGAAGAGAACGAGAATGCCCGCACCAGGCTGCTGTTTCCGTCACTACCGCCTTCTGGGAAATTTACCATCGGCGTCGGCCGCAAATTTACGCGTGTCGCGCTATGTTCTGAAGCATTTTTATTATACTTTATCAACCTTATTAAAAAATCGCAGATATACGAATTGTAGCTTTTAATTTTTACTTTCAGAATCCGTTTGGTAAATTTAAAACGGGCCACTCAGGCTCATTATGCAAGATAATGGCCTACATTGTTTATACTACAATTGTGCAAAAACTATTAATGCCACAAATTTCATCTTCTTCCTTTTTGAAAAACATATGATAAACAATCATTTTCTGAAAAATCTGACCTTAATATTGTAAATAATTAACAAAGATATTAACTTTTAGAAAAATGCAGTTTTTAAGCGTTTTTCCGACTTTTCTCCAGGATCTTGAAAAATGGTCCAATCAGGGTCTATAAAAAACAATTTGTAGGTTTTTTTTTAAGTATCGTGATCACTTCATCATTTTTTATAATATTAACGAAGAACCAAAAATGTCCTAATTTATTGTAATTTTTGTTTATACAAAATGCGCAAAAGCTCCTTGCCTGATTTATTTTTTTTACATACCTTTGTGCTACCCTTAAAGTCACTGTTGATGTCGCTTGCTGTTAAATTCAATAACAAAATTAGTCTTCATTTTGGTCTATTGGCTGGGCTAAATGAGCTAAGAAAATCGGCGCAATGGTACGTATTTCACAGACAAGACCTGTAGCTGTAGCCCATGAACAGTAAATCCGGTTTTTCTTATATCAAACGAAAATATAGAATTTACATTAAAATCCATATATTATAAACACCAATGTACAAGTTTATCGATTTGTACTAGATACATCTATTACAAAATTAATATGCTTGCTCATTGGTTGAAAAACTGTCAAATCTTAAGGGTTTACAGAAAACTGCATATCCAAAAAATTATAAGAGTGACGAATGATTGGAATACAGTGTTTAACGATTATGAGTCTTAGAAAAGTGAAAAGTTTTGTGTCTTTCTTTTTGTTTCTCGTGAGGCGTCATCTTTTTAGACAACTACAATTACAAACTACGATTACGTAATATGTAAATGTACGTTTTAGAACAAATTTGTAAATACAAAAATTAATGTTTTTCCTTTCCAATCGTTTTTGTTTTATTAAGATTAGATGATTTATAGTGGGTGAAATATTCAACACAATCGGACGATACTATAATGCTGCCTGCCACTTGCTCGGCGGGCTGAGACGAAAGTATAGTGTTATTTGGCGCTTGTAGGGTTAAATCAAAAATATAAAATGTTTTTTTTGGGGGGGGGGGGTCATGACCCCCATGACCCTCCCCCTGTATCCGCGCCTGCCTGGGCCCTAGGACTATAATTAAAAACATTATCTGGGTAGCTACACACTACAACTACTACACACTAGTAATTCTGTTAATAGTATTTTATAGATAGGAGTTGATGATTACAAAAGTATTAGAGCTATCAGAACGTCGTACAAGAATATTTGTATGGTATTATTACTTATAATAATAAACAAGTGTAATAGGCCTACACTCTATACACAGGGCGACGGCGAGACTAATGTTTGTGAGTTACAGTAGTACATCATGGTGACGCCCCCTTATCTGACGCAGACATGCGCATTAGAAGACTTTTTGAAATTGTAACGGTAACCAAACTTCTAGATATAACGCGAGATGTATAAGTACTTTTTTTAGCTTGACCAATTTTTAAGATACCAACGTTCAAAATCTTAACGTTTTGTGAACAAAACGCACATTTGTAATTCAAACAACCTAGATTTCGTTCATTTACAAATAGAGTCTTCAAACTTTAGATGAAAATTACAACGTGATTTCAAATTTCTCGATCGAGTTTAAAGTAAATATATACTGTAAACTTGTTTTAACGGCCTCGTCTAATGCGCCAACTTGGACATAGCGTCATTGTTTTACGCATTATAAACCCCTGTTTTACGTCATATTTTAACCACTCGGTTTTAACGTCATACCTCTACAAAATATTTTACTTTAATTTCAATAAATATTTTTAAATGATGTTTTGTAAATATATCATACTGTAGTAAACGTCACCTTTTAAGATTTGATGCAGCTGAACAAATAAATGTACTGTCACTTGTGTGTAACTAAACTTATGCCTATGACCTTGCTAGACAAAAGTGCGGTATAAACCACTCAATCTTATGCCTGGCTGGCGAGTCATTTGTGCTTATAGTTTATAGTTGTGATGTGGTTGTGATCAAACAGTTGCCCCCTTCCCACAGTTGCAGTGTTGTTTGGAACTTTGCGTGTTGACTTAAGTCAACGAAATGTCGGTGTGAATTGTACGTTTAGGCCGGCCGCACACTGAGCGAGCATTCTGCTCAAAGCAAGTGCTCTACAGCAAAATGTTTTACGGAATACTAGCCCTCCATGTATTTAAATGGGACACCGCACACTGGCAGAACAAATGCTCTACAGCGCTCTACAGCACCATCGAGCGCTCGAAGCAGTGCGCGACGCCTAGTTCCCGATTGAGCAAGATGCAACAAAACGCTTAGAGCAAATCGTCCTGCGCATGCGCGAGCCGACAGGTGATCGGTCACTTCTCGCTTCCACTACACACGGTTTTTAGTTCGTGTTAGAATGGCTGCAGTAAATAATTTGTAAGTTTTGTAATTTTGTAAGTTTCTCCTTCAACAGTCCAAGCAAAACTTCAAAACTCGTTATAGAATTTGCACTCATCTAACTTAAGTTCGTTGATAAAAGAGGAAATATCTCTCTTTTGATTTATTGGGTGAACCCAATGTTTACGTGGATTAACTTCCAACATTTGGATAAATTCCCACAAACACAAACTTACGTTCACTTCTTCCTCACACATCTTTGTGTAGACTACTGACATCGACAGAAGGTTGAATGATACCGCTTGTTGCTCAATGTTCGCCAGCACACGCATATTATGTCCGCACACTGAGAGGGCAATTACGCAAAATGCTCTAAGCAAAATGTCCAAAGCACTTGCTGTATAACAAAATGCTCGCTCAGTGTGCGGCCAGCCTTAGGAGGGGTGGGTGAGAGTTGTACGTTGTTGTAGTGGAACCCCTTACCGACTTTGACGGGACCATCCGGAGATTACATTTGTCCATATTTTCAACCTACTTTTATTTGTAAAACGTTAAAAATAAAGTTTCAGTTACTCTCTGCGCATAAACAAACGTGTGAAAAGAAATACGTAGCTGTAGTTTGTTTATTTCGCGGTTTGATTCTGAGACGGGGGAAAATATACGGTCAGACATCAAAGGAAAGGGGGGATTCCTAACATTTTTCGAATTCTGAGAAAACTGAATTCAAAGTTTGAAATGGACACATTTTTACGCTACTTAATTTCTAATAGATATAACTTATTAATATAAGTTGTAAAAAATGGTTCTATTTTTGATTAAAAAAAAAAACAAAAATTAAATATTGTACATATAATAGGGCTATTATTTTTGGATTTCCGATTTTTGGAGGAGTTTCGGATAACCCGGTTTCGGTTAACCGGAGTTTTACGGTATTGCCATTTTAGCGTTTTTTAAATTACGGAACATGCATTTAAATATTTAACCTAATTTTTACTAATTAAAACTGTACACACTTAAAAATGTTAACTAGTTTATAATTAATTGTAGGTGACCTCAGCTCCAATTAGCTCGAATTACCAGGACCCTACTGTACATTAAAAGAAAAGTATAGTTATTTTTTTTAAATAAAATTCATCAACAATGCTGTCAATAACAGTAATACTGTATAATTGTTTTTCCTTTTACTCAAGCTAACGGAAATACGATTTTCTTTTGGTACAGTACATCCTTATAACGTCTCTCAGACGTAGCGTCAACATTCGTTCGGTCCGTTCGTTGAAGCTATAACCAATTTTAACGTATTGAAAATCGTTCAAACTAGAGCAGTCCTTTATAACAATTTTTACTCTTAAAATTAATTTCAAGCCGATATTTTGTAAATTGACAAAGCCAGAACTATATAAGTTGTGAATGTGTATTTATTCTGTGAATATGTTTAATTTATTTTACCTGTATTATTTACCTATAATCAAAATATCCATATTAAATTACATTAGGATTTGAAGAAAAGGCGTGATGAACTTCGTTCCTGAAGGAGGTTCCTCGACCGCACACATTTTTATTCTTGCAATTTGTCATATTTATCATCATAATACATTGTGATAGTTCAGAAAAAGTAATTTTTAAATTAGTAAACCCAATTAACATTATTTGTTGTTTTGAGATTTTACAAACATCTTTTGTAAAACAAATTTAATAATATATATTGAGTTTTAAAAATGGTTAAATTAAAATTATTTTTTATACAATTTAAAAGCAATTGAACTAGAGTGAATTGTCGACCTTTATCAAGACTACGACAGTTAAATTATCTCAGTTTTAGTTACGACGTTGCATATTTTCGTGCATCGTTTGTTATTACAGAGAATAATTGCTTTAGCATAAATAAAAGGATGTTTATTTATTCACAAAAAATGAACTATGTATCAAGAACGGTCCTTTTCGATGAACGAGAATGAAAGGATTCATTTCTTAAAATTAAAATGAACTACTCTGACCATCTCGAGGCTGAGCAAGACAAAGTTAAGCGTTGTTAAGCCTAGTCCACACTTACAAACACGAAACAACAAACATGAAACAAGAAACAAAAAAACTGTTTGCAAACAGTTTGTTGTTTCTTGTTTGTTTATAGTTTTCAAATTGTTTCGCAACTTTTTGCAAATTGTTCGCAAACAAATGTTTGTCATTGTTTTGTGTCCACACTAGCTATGCAGTGTTTCTCGAGATGTTGACTGAAGAAGACGTTCTTCTAGCTTGTGCTAGGTTATATTTAATTCTACACAATGAGGTTAGCTTACCTAGGAAAGGCGATAGTGGACTCGCAGAAGAAGGTCCGTATTACGTACGACCAGTTTCAGGAGAAAGCGGAAATGCATCGCGAGTGCATCTAAAAGTGAATAATTTTTGTATACCTCTAAAAATGAAACGAAAAGCCGCGAAAATCGGTACTTGAGGGTTTTTGGGAGCGCTGATCTCATTTCTGACCATGCGAAATGACCCCCCCCCCCCGGGGCCCTGGGGCCATTTCGCCAAGGGCAAAAAAAAAACCCGCCCCCCCAAAAAAAAAACCCCGAGACGAAATTTTTAAGTCTCTGTCACAACTTCACAAATTTGGCCCTCAGAGCCCCCCTCCCGGTGCACTGGGGGCATTTTGCATGGTCAGAAATGAAATCAGCGGCCCCAAAACTCCCCCAGAGGAAATTTTCAAGTCTCTGTCGCAACTTCACTAATTTTGCCCCCAGAGCACCCCTCGCGATGCATTTCCGCTTTTCCCCGAAACTGGTCGTACGTAGACTTTGTTCCTGGTATTTTTCTGAACACGATGCAGAAAACTGCATCCAAATCGGAGCTGTAGGCATACATTTATTTATTTTTTAATACTTTGTCTAAAATGTTTGCGCGTTTTCCATTTGGTTTGGGAAAAAGAAAACAGTGTTTTTTGTTTGCTGAAACAAGTTAAAATGTTTCTCATTTGTTTGCCGGATGTTTGCTGGATGTTTCCAAACTGTTTTGCGAACTGTTTGCAAACATTTTGAAAACATTCAGCAAACAAATGAGAAACACGAAAACAACTGGCAAATTGTTTGCAAACAATGTTTCTTGTTTCTTGTTTGCAAGTGTGGACTAGGCTTAAGGAAACAATTGTTTCACTTCCAGGATAAACAGATCAGATGACGAAACTTGATGGCCAAAACCAGGGCTCCCGCAAGTGTGTTTAGCGCCAGGAAAATAAAACATTTATAGATATAGATTAATTGAACTTTATTTTCTTAAGTTAAAACACTAAACAATAGTTTCAAGTTAATCTAAAATAACACAATTAAATGAATGAAAATTTTTAGAATGAAAATGTAAATTTTTCTGTTGAGACATAAAAATAGATCCCGACTAATAGACAAATAATTGGTAAAAAAACACATAGATACACATATATTCAAGTCCATGTTGAAGACAATAACGTCTTGTATGGAGGCTGTGTAGACACTGTCTATGTGTGTTTTGGTGGTTGAAGTTCAACCTGAAGAAATACAAAATAAAAATTAGTAGATTTTATTTTACAGCAGTTTTACACTAGTACAAATCCTGGTTCGAAAACTATTTTTAATAAAGTAAAAAATCCCTTCTTCACTGTAGTTAAAAATTCTTTTTTTAAATAGTTAAACTGTGAAATATATAAGGCTCTGCAAAACAACATTATTTTTATTATGCAAGTGGGTGAAAAGTATGAAAAGTATGTTTAATATTACGAAAATAAATAACCCAAGACGAAAAATGCAAGTGGGGTATCCGGTATATTTCCGTGACCAAATTTGTTTTTTATTTCGTCAGTTATCTTGGTTTCGCCTTTTTTCATATGCCACTAACGTATTTTTACTTTTTCATTGTACTATAGTATAGAGAAATTATAGTGATTGCAAAAAAAATCGATGTCGCAAAAAAAACAATAATTTTAAAATAGTTCTAAGTTGCTTTAAAAATACAACAATGTAAATAAAAATGTAATCTAGTTAAAAGTTAAACAATTAAAATTATAATAATAACAAAATCATTTAATCTGGTTTTTATTCTAAAATGGAAGTTTTTCATGTTTTTTTTGTGACTATATGAATAACCTTTTTACCGTCCATCTGTCTAACAGCTGTTTTGGCCATGTCCAAACACCTTTACATTTCTCATGTTTAACAATGGTCTTATGTTGTTATTTAAAATCGTGTTTATTACTAGATCAGCTGTTAGTTTATTTATTAGCTGTTTATTACTATTTAGTGAATATGACCATTTACCACACCCATACAACTCTAATTTCAACTTCTAAATTTAAGTTTTATCTGTTATTGATGACTCAATTTTTTAAAACGATATATCGTTAGATTTGGCTTGAAATTTCCAACAAATTTGCATTCTTGACATTATTCTGTAAAACTTATAGTTTTCGAGATATTTACATTCAAAGTTTTAACAGCCACCATTTTGAAACCGTTAATTGAAAGAGAACAAATTTTTAATGGTAAATGTTTCGTAATGAGATCAATATTCATACAAATTTTCAGCATTGTATCTTTAACCGTTTCTGAGATATTTCCACTTTTGTGAAAATCACATACGGACGGACAGACAGAAACCGGGGCGAAATAGGCCACATGTTTATATGACACTTTTTGTTTATTTTGGCCTGATGAATAACCTGGAAAAGTTATTCCTATAAACATGTGCCCTAAAACTTTTCGTTTTTCAGATATCCGTCATTTTTTGTATATATAATTCATATCAAGATAAATATTTGACTGATTGAGTTCAAACGTGGCATGAAGTTTAACCTAACAATGATATATCTCAAGAAAAACATGCGAGTATATCGAATTAAGCGTTTCAAAACGGCAACTGTTTTAAACTTTCAAACCTATGTTACATAAAAAGCGTACATTTTAACAAAAAATATTAAGGAACCTTTTTGTAGACCTTTTGATTCGCTATCGGACGATGAATCTGTCAAAACAATCGGATGTAGGATATTAGTTATGTATAATAATTGGTCTATACCAACTCAGTAAACACAGCAATTGTATGCACATATGCTGTTATTATCTTTAATTTACCTATTGTCATTCATTCGATTGTTTCGACAGCCGATAGAGAATAAAAAGGGCTACGAAAAAGGAGTTTTGAGTAATATAGGTTTGAAATTTTCAAACAGCCGCCATTTTGAAACGCATGATTGGATATAATTGCTTATTTTTCTTGAGATAGATGATTGTTAGGTTAAAGCGATCCGCCACCAAAAACATTTTTTATTTGTATTTTTCGGATTTAACCCTTGAATTCATATTTATATTTTAGTACAAATAAAAAGAATGATTGGGGGGGGGGGGAAATATTTTCTCCGCACATTTATTTACTTTTAAACTAAACATTTTGATTTATTTTGATCATGTTTGAGGTTTTTTGATTTTGAATAACTTTTTTGTTTAACTAATTTGAATGTTTTTAATATTTTGTAGCCTATAACATAAAGAAACGTTTTGGGTATGGAAAACCATGACCTGTTTCTTACAAAAAGTTATAAGGTTACCTAGGCCTATATGTAAAAATATATTTTTCAAACTTTTGTATTATTATAAAAAAATATGTTAATTTAGTATTTTCATTTCTATAGTGTTTTCCATGACCGAAAATCTTCTAAATATTTTCAAGATAAAGTGGTAAAGATTTCAAAGGCCTTGGTCTAATACAAGATTTTATTCAAACATAAGTACATAAAAACATGGAAAAGTAAACTTTCGGAAAACGGAGTTCATAGTTTCAACACTGTATAATCGCGAATTGCACTCCCTTTTTATTAGATTTTTTTAATCTGAAAAAATAATCACAAAAGCCTAAAAATGTGCATACATACTCAGAAAAGTATGTAAAATACAAAAATCAAATAAATAAAAACAATTTTTTAAATTCTAAAAAATGCTGATTTTTGTGGCGGATTGCCTTAAACGTCATGCAATGTTTGAACTCGGTCAAACATTTCTCTAGATATGAATTATTTTGTAAAAAATACAAAATGGTGGATATCTGGAAAATGAAGCGTTTTATGGCACATGTTTATAGGTATTTTGTTATTTATTTTTATGTAAGGAACCCACTAAAGAAGTTTGGCATCCTATGTAACGCCCTGTATAATATAACGGTTTAACCGATTGAGTTGAAGTTTTGCATTGTTCTCATCAGAGAAAAGTTCTAATTTTAGAAACAGATAAGTCAATATTTTGTAATGTTTTCCTTTAATGCATGTTTAAATTAAAGTAGGCCTACTTTACGTTTCGACCTATGTTTACATTTAAAAATTCTCCAAAACCCACAGGGGTTTGAAATAAATATTTTCCTTAGGTTCTTTAATAGCGAGTTTCAGTCAAAAAAAGAAATTGCATTCATTTCTTGCTCGTTGCACGTACTTAGTCTTTTAAATAAAGTATTACTGTATATCTATAACAAAAGCTACTATAAACACAAACAAGATATAATAAATTTCACACCTGTTTAAAACTAATATAAATATTTAAAAGATAACGTTTCATGAAACATTTCTTTCCAATGCTCACCTTGATTGATTTCTCCGTTTTGAGGATTATTGGCAATTGGTGTCCCAAAAAAGTGGGTGGCTTCAAGAGTATTGCCCAAAAAATTGAAACCTAAGTCGAACATAATATGAAATTTAATATAAACAATCAACGAAACATCACACAAATAGGTACATTCTATAGTCAAGTAATAATTAAGTTATTACTAGTATCTCCTGTGGTTGAAATTCAACCAATTTTTATTGTAAAGTAACGAAATTCAAGTCGTTTTTCACATAATTAATTGAAATTCATTATAAGTATGCAGATTCTTAATTCGTATCTTGACGCTAAGAAGAAAAGAGTGGAAAAGAGCCTAGAAGAAGCTTAATGGAATTAATGATACAAAGTCGGGTTTGTTAGACCACTTACAACTCAAGAACTCAATTTGTATAATCTTTGATTTGTTGGATTTGTCTCCGCCTCGAATAGCAGAATATTTGTTAAAAAATAATAGAAAATAAATTTTCTAGTTATATGATATTTCATACTAAACCAGCTTGTGAAATCCCTTAGAAGTCAACAATTCAACAACTAAAATAATTTAACAAATAAATAAAGATACGTACGTATTGAAAGCAGCATGTGTAACAGCTGTGGACAAGAAGATACCCCAGACAACTGTAAAGACGGAAAGTTGCAGAAAGAAGAACTAGAAAGCGAGTTAGAAGAGGAGGTAGTGCCGGTAAACATAACTCCGCTAATGTTAGAAAGTAGGGAAAAGTGGGAAAAGACCAAGAGACACATCAAGGTGGTGATGAGACGAAAGGAGGAATTATTAAAAGACAAGTCATGTAAAGGCTCCCATACACTGACGGCTGGTAGTTTTGTTTGCGCAAACGTTTGAAACGAATCGGTCGAGACCAAAAAGTTTGTGCAAACCTTTATGCTTGACAACAAGGTCTGAAGTGTATGGTAGTGTTTGCGCAAACATGAGATCTCTCCTAGTATTTATTCGGTGTGATTTTCTTCTGTTAAATTAAAATGTAAGTCAAATTATTATATTTGAATGATACACATAAATCATTTAACGGTAATTGATAAATCATGAATTTACCATTATATTCATTCACTTTAACTCTTAACTGGGTGTTGAAAATGTATAATACATTATTTTGTTTTGTATTGCATAATCTTCCCACCAGTAAAAATACTGTGAAACAAACACTCACATAATTATTTAATTTTAACAACTAATTTATAACAATGTTATTGTGAAATTCACTCATTAAATTGAAGGAAAGGAACTGTCAAATAGTAAAAAATTCCAAATGAACAATTACGAATTCAGAATTTCATTAAATTTCGTGGAGTATGTTTATCTGTTCAACATACATAGCAGATTAAGAAAATGATGCTTTTAACATACACCCTTTTTCAACTTGTATAATAATAATAGTTTTTGTTTTAAATTTCTATTTATAGTTATTACACTACAATCATTTGTTGTAGCGTAATTAAAACAGTCCATATTTCACATAAATCTATATTTATTTACTAATTTGTTTCTAAAATTGTGTAATTATTTTAGTAATAGTTTTTTTTTTTTAATAATAAAATTTCTGTTATCATTTTTTAAAGAAATTTCTGTAATAGTTTTTCTAAAACGTTTTCGTAATAATTTTATAACCACATTTTTGTACAGTTTTTCTAATAAATATTTGTAATCAGTGTTTAAATAAATTGTTGTAATGATTTTTTTAATAGTTGTTAAATACATTTTTGTAATTAGTTTTGAAAAAAGTGACTGTAATAGTTTTTGTAATATGTTTTTTTAATAATAATTGCGGCACAAGCAGCTTCCGTGTCTGACATCCTCTCCCGACAATTTCACTAGATAAACTGAAAGCTATTTTGAATGTTTGCGCAAACCGTTGCATAGTGTATGGACCAATGTTTGCGCAAACACGTTGTTTGTACAAACACAACCCAACGTTTGCGCAAAATGTTTGAAGTGTATGGGGGCCTTAAGATGTCGGAAGAGAGGCGATGGCTTAAATCAGTAGAACAGTCGTACGACTGAAAGGGGTCCAGTTGGTCAGACAGTGATACTGCAAGGTTTTGGTCTATCCATGGAGGCCAGAGAAAGAGGTGTTTTTAGTGAGTCGGCACGAGGGCCAACCTCACATAACCTTGCTGTGCGAACCCACCAAGGTATTTGAAAAGCAAATTTGTATCACCTCCTTAAAAAAAACTAAATAAAGATAAAGAGTCGAGCACGGGAATATCCATTTTTACTAATTTTTTAATAATTCAGTCTTGCACCGGAAGAGACACTTTCGGGACGAGTTATGAACGATACTTTTCATCATACTGCAAGATGATGCGATACAACAATCCACCGGAAGAACAAAATTGAAAGTTTAAACTTATTACAAAACAAGCTAGCTAATAAGGTTACGAATGTAAGTAATAATAACAACTGTACCGTGAATGTTAACTTCAAATTTTAAACTGTAAATTGAAAACGTTCTAAGAAATCCTAGTTCTCTTCATTTACTTAACCTAATTATTAACGGCAATATATTAATGTAATTCCCACAGCAACGAACTGCATAAAGCAACAGATTAATCAGCTGATTCGAAAAACACGCTTAGAAACACAATGTTAGGTAAGACCTAGTTATTTTTTTTACTTGTCTTAACGTCAATATATTAACGTAATTCCCACAGCAACGAACTGCATAAAACAACG
>JAGFPH010003276.1:31460-46068 GCA_018207615.1 Philaenus spumarius | reverse complement strand
CGAAGTGAAGTGTCCTGTAAGTGCACGAAATATGTCACCACTGGAGGCGACTAAGGCCAAAATAATAAATTTCTGTGAAGTTGATCATCAGGAAGAACTAGTTTTAAAAATAAACCACTCATATTTTTATCAAATACAAGGAAAGCTTCATATAACGAAGCGTACATTTTGTTTATTTATTGTATGGACTCCACAAGGGTTATCCATTGAAAGGGTAAATAAGGACGACGAGTTCTGGGAGACTAAAATGAAAAGACAATTGGTTTCATTTCATAATGAGTGTATGCTTCCGGAACTGGTTGACCCTAGATACCCAAGGGGATTACCCATACGGGAGTGGAAACGTTGAAAAAACTAGTGAAAAAAAAGATTTTCAAAAAACTATATATTTTGTATTTTCAATAACATTGTAAACAGATTTCTTGTTGTTGTATATTTGTAAATAATAGTTATTTATATTTCTAAATAATTAGTATTTTGTTTGTAAATGAGAACTTTTTATGTGAATAATAATATTATGTCTGTGTAAATAATAACATTTTATGTACAAATAATGATTTTGTATGTGTAAATAATTTTTTTCTGTGTAAATAACTTTTATAATTACTGTATTGTTTGTGTGTAAACAATATTTTTTGTAACTGTTTGTGGATAAATAATAACTTTTGTATGTGTAAACACATAGTATATTTAAGCCTAAATAATGATTTTGTTTGTGTAAATATTTTTTTCTGTGTAAATAACTTTTATAATTATTGTTTGTTTGTAAACAATATTTTTTTAACTGTTTGTGGATAAAATACTAACTTATTTATGTGTAAATACAGAAGGATAAGTTTTTTGTGGGTAAATAATAAAATATGATTAAGTAAGTAAATAATGATTTCTATGTGCAAATAATAACTTTTTATGTGTAAATAATGATTTTTATGTGAAAATTATAACTTTGTACGCGTCAATAATGATTTTAATGTGTACATTATAAGTTATTTATGAGTAAATAATAACTTTTGTATGTACAAATAATAATTTTCATAATGCATAAATAATAATGTTTTTTTTTCATCAAAATGAAAAATGAGTAAGTTAATTATTTATTTCAAAATAGGCCTATAGCTATACCTATTTGTTCCTAGATTCCGAATTTAAAGTAGGCCTTATTGGCTATGCTTATCTTCAAGTTAGGTAAATTTACTCCTTTCTAAAACATGAGTGTTGT
Source organism: Philaenus spumarius (assembly GCA_018207615.1). NCBI lineage: Eukaryota > Metazoa > Arthropoda > Insecta > Hemiptera > Aphrophoridae > Philaenus > Philaenus spumarius. The sequence goes on along the minus strand of JAGFPH010003276.1, from coordinate 44,849 downwards.
ACTGGGGCTCAAATACAAATTAAAAAATTAATGAAATAGGAGGATGCACTTTACCAGAATTATTCAAATTAACCTAAAAAGAAAATGCAAGTTCAGGTAATTTTGCAAGGCATTTTTCTAAAGAAACTTACAGAAAATTAATTTTAAATCGAATTCTGGATGTGATATGGATGTTTAATTTTAAGGTTTTTTTTTCTTGTTTTTGTAACAAAATATATACATACAGTATATAATGTTTATGATATAAACCCGGGTTTAATTTGAATTGAAAGATCGATCTTAAGTGTCATAATCATATAACTAATTGTTGTAAATTATTGTACTATTATAGCCAAATTATTATACATCAAATTTTATAAAAACCGACACTATTAATATGCAGACATTTCATAGTATAAATTAAATGACTATTTGAATATTATAGATACCTACAGATGTGTAGGTAGGCCTATGTTTAAAAAATATTATTGTCAACAGAACGTGCACTTATAGTTAAAAAGTGATTTTTATACTCAGAACAATAATGAATAAAGTCGAACATTTAGGCAAGTGTTACAAAAGCCCATGTTTCATACTTTATTTAATTGCTTTGTAACTTAATAATAACTAACACTTTGCAACATTAGTAAACAGTTTGTTTGTATTATTAAATACAAAACAAAATAACGAATTCAGTTATTCAATTCCTTATTTTTAAACATGTGTTTTGAATGCCTTCGCTGCGTTGCTAAGTTATAATTAATTATTACTAACAGTAGGGCTAACAAGGAAAGGAAGTACAGTACAGTTGTGTGTGTCTACGTTGTACGTCTTGTCTGCATGAAGGTGTAACCCAAACCTTGTCAATCATTTCTTTAGCTCCGCCTCCTCACTGCTAGACTGATTGCCAGCGCTCCTAGTGGATTTATTCAACATCGTGCTGAGGATTCTCTCTAGTGGTATAGCGCACCCTTAAGTCGAAAACGAAGCAAGACGCGACGTGCGCAATTCACCGTCAGAACGGTGAACCAACCGATTCAACTTCAATACGCAAGAAACAAAATTGGAAATCGATTGCTTTCCCGATCGATTTTTCTATGCGTTAATCTCGCGTTTTTCTGGTAGAAATCAGAATGTAATAACACTTATCATTTTTGTTTCGGAGTTCGGGAGGGGCAATTGCCCCTCCCCTGGATCCGCGCCTGGCTAGAAGCATGTCTATTCTCCCGTAAGACCTGTAGTGCACGGTGAACGTGGAATCGAGTGTAGAGTTGTGGCCTACCTCACTGAAGGGGGAAAGATATAGCCTACAGCGCGCATATTGCTACTCAAGGTATATTAAAGAAGATGTGTGCATGCGCAGCTTCTCCCTCCACTCCAGCCTACCCGTGACGTAGAGTGCTACAGTCGGAGCGCCAGTCTAGACTCCATTGCCATATTTACCGCCGAAACCTGTACGACCTTCAAGCTTTTTTGACGTCAAATTATGTTATTAATTATAGGCAACATAGTGTATTATTGTAATCAATTTTTTTATAATTAATAACCATTATTTAATTATAATGCCTTTTTGTTCTGTGTTTGGCTGTGGTAACTCAAACAAAAAAGACAGCTTTTTACGAGTAAGGTTTCATTTTTTCCCAAGAAATGTTGATCTACGAAATAAAAAGCTACACTATCCCTGATTAACATAGGCTATATTTCATTTTAATGAAAACATTTTGTATTTCAATATTTGTAAATTTAGTCGGAAAAAATCTTAGGTTAGACCTAGAATGATGAACCAACACATGTATTTACATTCATTACCACAGCAACCAATTAAATAAAATGACTGTTGCTCCAATATTTCCATTAACACCTGATTTCATACTTTGAAGCAATTATTTGTATTTTTAACTTTTAGGTTAGGTTTTTATTAAAGTGTAGACCTGATGCTGGTTCTTTTAGCCTTTATTATAACTGTTATAAAATATACGAAACATTTGATTTGAACTTTTAACATTATTTACCATCTTAGTTTTGGGGTTATTATGAATCCTAAACAATTATTATAAAGAAAACATAAAATGATTATGTGTTAGAAGGCTCCAACGAGGTTGGCGTGCGGAGAACGCAGGGTTTTCCCTATTTTTGTATATTTTGGATTTATAACTAAACAATTTTGTAGTATTTTTCTAAAACCCTTACTTTTGAAACTTTGGTTTACCAATTTGTTTTTTTTCTTTTGAAACGCAAAAATAGTTAGAGAAATTTGTTTAAATATTTTGTTTACATGGCAAAGTTCTTCATACTTTCCTGAACAATAAAATGTATAATAGTGTACACTTTACTTGAATAGGATACATTCTATGTAAGTAATAATGACAAGTGTACAAGCAGTAAAAAAGTGCCTGACGCTTAGACGGTTAAAACATATATTTTTAGAGTACCTATTTATTTATTGGTGTATAACTCTTTAAAAAAATATATATAGCCCTAAAATACGCTAAGATAGAATTAAAATTTAAAAAAATAATTACAAAATTATTTTAGTACAGTAAAAAAAAAAAAATATTTGATAGTAGTCAAATTTACGATAAATAAGTAATCCCGTGACAAAATTTTGACATAAGTAATCTAGGGTTAATAGTGAAATAAAACTCAATGTTGTATTTACCACGACTTTTTATTATCACCTAGACTACTATTTTTAAAATTATTTCATTGATAATTAGTTTATATTAATTTTTATTTATTATTTATCCTTGGGTAAATAATCACAATTTTAGATGATTTCAATTTTTGAAAAGTAAATTTAGTAGCCTACTAGTAATAGTAGGCCTAGTAAACATAACAAAACCAATAAACTTTAAAAATCACCATCTTATTGATGGTAAAAGGTTTTACCCTATAGAGTTACTTAATTTGTCAACTCTTTAAAAATTCATATTTATACATTAAACAAAATTTACCTGTTCACAACAATGTGAATAATAAATAACGAAGAGAAATGAGAACTAATAACAAATTAGATTAGCGTACATTCAATCGCCGCAAGAAGCGAGTAACTATGGTTCTGATTACAGTACAATCTATTATGTAGGACAGCTATAACTTTCATAAAAAAATTTATGTCAGTATTTACTACATTTTATTCTCTACATTTCTATGTCTTTGAATGCCTCGCGAAAGTAATAGTAAAAAAACATCATCACTTAGGCTAGTTTTTATGTCATTCAAACCCGTATATTAAATTTAGGCTTGTTTCAAAATTATACGCCTAGGAATATTTGACCATGGACATAGATAATTTTAATGCTCACTTTATTACCTTTCCATCGATACCAAAAACATAATTTTTAGACAACCAAGGTATTTAATTCGCAGTTTGAGCAAAAACTTACAATTGGGCTCGGAACTGCTGGTTCAGTGTGTAGCACGTGACGTAGCTGCGCGGGCCGGACGAATTCACGCTCCTCGATGCACACACCTTCTTTAATACGCTTTGATTGCTACTAGCCTTGCCACAAACATCGTGCTACCAATGACCCAATTTGGTAGTAGTATGATAGCTAGTATAAAGTAGTATTGTTTTTTTAATGTAAACCCCCCATTTGATTTGATTATTTCTTGTTTGAACTTTTTTAATATAAGTTAACTTTTTTGATGAGAAATGTATTGCTTTACTCAACGACACCTATGTGAAGGCTTTTACAACTCTTCACGTTAGGTTAGTAAAAGGCCGCGCAGGCGCTGGAGCGCACCCTGTAAACTGTTCCAAGTTTAACCCTCAAAGCGGCAGACTGCACACTTCGTGCCGAGACAACACATTTGTAACTCGTGATTGTATCAAATATTTCACCCACTAAAATACCATCTCAAAAAGACAAAAACCGGAAAGGTAATGTTTCAAACTTTAATTTTTGCGTTTAAAACTGTTTTCTAAAAGGTATATTTACATACGTAATAATCGTTTTAAAATCGTAGTTTTTTTTAAAGCTATTGAAATATAACACAAAGAAATTACTGAACTTTGTCACTTCTCTAAAGCTCAATATCGCTCGACAGAAATATTTTGTCTATAATATAAAGATACCTTTGGATTCGTCAAGATTTTAATTTTCTAAAATTGCCTTCCAATCAGACGTTACTCTTATAGTTTCGAAAATATAAAGATTTCTGTAAACCCTATGAAATTGGAAAGTTTTCAACCAATAAAACAGCACATTTTGCATTCGATCAAGTAAAGGTAATTGAAACACTTTTATGAATCAATCATTTGCAAGTATACAGTTCAATTCTTTAATTTATTCTCTACACTTTGTTATAATAATATTTCATTTTTGGGCAAAGCATATATTCCTAAATTACCATTCAAACTAGGCCTAGTTTTGTTAGCAGTCTTGTAGTAGGAACATAAAAACTGGTGTTTTCAAAATAACAAATTTGAAATTGATATGTATTTGTATACAGTTCTATTTAAAACTAAATTACAAAACTTTGGTACATTTTGAAAACATTTACAAAATTTTACATCAATACATTTTTTACATATGAATTCTTTTTCTACAAAGCTATGGAACACTTGGATTGGGATATAACTACTATATTTGGCGAATTTTTCAAAAAAAAAAAAAAAATGCTTGCAAACGCCAAAAATCCATTTTTGTTAACATTGCCGCTTCTAGCATTAAAGGTTGCGACAGCTCAAGATATTCCGTACGCAGTGTGGTCCAAATGACCGGTGTGGGTTGCGAAGCTTAAAATGGTGTTTCCTAGTCTTTAAAATAAAGACATAAACCTCATTGGTATCATGAATACCGGTATTTATTTTTTAGGATATCAATCTTTACTCTCCTTTAAAAATATATATCTTGTTCAGATTATTGAAATATAGGCTATGTGAATTAGAATGTTTTTTAATTACGTTAAATTTAATTATAATACTTTTTCCATTTCCGAGAAAAAAGATTAAATAGGCAGACGGATTTTTAAGATCGTAACACCAATGACTACATATCAATAAGACGAACAGTTTAAATGGGTAGAATTCAGCCCAGGAAAGTACGTATACAAGTTAGTTCATGAACTTCGTCGCTAGGAGCTCTCAGTGCGCGTTTTGCCGGCTGAGTGTGCGACAAGGATGGAAAGAGAAGAGAGACAGAGCGGTCCGACTGTCATGTGACCTTTAGCGCAGATTGTTGTGTCTCTGAAAAGCTTTGGTAGCGTATGGTCCAGTCAAATTGTGTTTTTCGCAAGATAGTTTTGGGGTAGTTTTGGTTTCTTCCATTTTATATGTTTTTTGGGGTGCTGAATCCGAATCTGAGGTTTGCCTACAAAATGTCGTGACGCATCATTGAAAAAAATGCAAAAACATGTAAAAAATCATGAGTTTTGGCGGTTTTTTGCTTTTAACTCGAAAATTATCAACTTTTCGTGAATAACCTACCTATTAAAAAAGAATGTACATCAAATGTACTACAAATTTCATTCCATAAGCAATTTTCTCCGACGAACCGTTCGGGCTCAAGCGCTAATTGAAAATTGGCGTATTTCGCCTATCTCCCCAAAAACCCACATTTTAAACGCCAAGACTTTTATTTAACATATTAAACGTTGTCAATTAGTGAATTCCTTCCTATTCTCTGCAGTTCTCTGCATAATATACCTTATTTAGATCCTATATGTGAAGGTACAAATAATTTTTTTCAAAAATTAAATATAAAAATGTTCAAGTTAAATGAAGTCCGAAATTTTACAAATTTAACTACACAAAGTTGAAATTACAAAGAAAATCTTGAAAAATTATTAGCCTACATGTATTATTATAAGCCGTTCGGGGTATTTTTTTTTAAATTTATCTGTTATTTACCATTGTCAGGTTTATGTAATCTGGGCGACTTTATCATGTAAGGTTATGTAATTGTATGTACGGTTTGTAAAGTTTACTTTGCCTAAGGTTATTTTGAATAGTAATATTTTAAAGTTTTGGGGGCTCCACCAGATCCTTCTTACGGATCAAATTTTAGCTTGGCATGTGACGTACTCCTAAGAACTAGGTAGAAATAAGTACAGAGACCTTTTCACAAAATTATTAAATATATTCTGAAATTTCTGAAAATAATTCCTACAATGATTATTTTTCACAAAATAGTTAAATACACGTAAATGTGATACAATTAATTTTTTACTCAATTTATATTTTCTAAAGTAATAAAGTGAAAGTTTACATTCGTCTAAGGAGGGCGGTGCTAGTAATTTAATTTTTCGCTCTCCTAAATTTTAAATCTATGTGTCTTAATTTTAATGATTGAATCTTAAATTTCTTCTAATTACTAGTACATAATAAAATCTGATTTTACAAAATGTATTATATTATTTATAGATTTATTTGAATGATATTAGGTTGGTTCGGTGACTGGTCTCGATTACTTATGAGGTGTCTCAGAACCCTCTTTTCAGTTAATCCTAATGAACCAGTCCCAACACAATTATTTACTACAAATGATTATTTATTTTATTTTTAATTTATTTTAATGTTACTTATGATACAATCCTCTAGATATGATTTCGTATGTTATTTAATTTTAACCCTCGAGATCTGTCTTTACAATGAAATGAAATATTAATGCTACTTACATAATTTTTGTTCCCACTCTCACACACTTTGCACTTTTATTTGATTTTTATAAACTCCCTTATTGACTTTTATTAATTTTATGTTACACTTCACTACTGCACTTTATTCCTTGGTTTTGATGGTTCCTGGATCCATTTGATGTATCTAACTTGATTGAAAACTTTGATTTTATATGTTAGTTTGAAAATTTATCTCTTGTTACTGATAATGAAGTTACTTTATTAAATGATTAATGTAAAAATAAAACTGATGCATCTCGAAAGGTTTGGTCTAGGTGTTGATTGATTGAATTTTAGTTGATGACAGGCCTCGTGTTCTCTCCAAAATTTCCCCACCACACAGTTTCACGATTTGGATTTTCCTTTGATTGGTCTATTTGAATTTTATATTGTTCTGATTGACTTTTCAGTTTTACAGATTTGGCAGTATTTATCGCGTGTCTGCACTCGTTGATTCACACAGAATAACGCAAAGCAGTGTATTTATGTCTTAAGTAATTTAAGCTGGTACATCCGTTGTAACTTCCTGTTGAAATAATCTTACTCACAAAGCTAGTCTGGCCTGTTTCTATAAATTCATTTATTATGAATTTATTTAAATTTTATTTTATAATTATTTTGTTGATGCTGATGTTAAAGACATTGGGTATTGGTGTTTCAAGTATTGGTGTTTACTTACCAATACTTACACCATGTTTATCCCAGTGAGTTGGAAAAACATTACAATAACATAAATTTAATATAGTTAAATTTATTTGTAACCAGTCTAGTAAAATGTTTTTTTATTTTGTAAAATTGTTTTATTTGTTTTCTTACAAATGTACTTAGGTTTAAGAATTCATTGTATTTAAGTAGATAAAGTAACTAATAATTCTTTTTACCAGAACCACGTATTCTATATTGCGTTCTGAAGAATGCGTTAATTCTTTATCAAAAAATTATTTATGGAAAGAATGAATAAACCATACGTAAACCAATAAACTGCTTAGTTCACAATTTCAGTTAATTATTACGAAATATATTGGAAGATTCGACATACCTTCCACATCGTGAAAGTGTCTTTTTTCTTCCTTTTTTTGTGGCAGTTAAATAAATAAAAAATAAAATGTAACTGTGCAAAATACAATAGTTTACAACTTTAAATTTAACAATATAAATGACTTTTAAACGAAAGAGAGTTTCTTCGTAAGAATTGTGTTTATTTACAGGTTCCCTTTATTTTCAGTTCAATCATATGACCTATTTTAACTAGAATATACACGTTCTAACGGCGAAAAAACATTTATTTTAAAGAATTCGAAATCTGAGCTATTAATCAAAGTTGTTGGGAAAATAATATTCTCAGACTGTAAAAACATTTTAAACAAATGGTACTTTTTCTAGCGCTTCGGCAGGATTTCAGGTGGGGATGGCAGTGTTTAAACAATACTGGACAGTTTCTTACAAAGTTTGCCCTGAAAGGTTTTTGAAAGATTTGTATTCCTAAAACATTACTGCCTAAGTTTTTAAATCAGGTCATAATGCACAATAATTGCATCATTTCAATCTAGGAGACAACCTTACAGCCTGTGGAAATTGTTATTAAAATTAATGTTGACGAACATTTTCTGAACTAAATTTCTATTAAAGTCGAAGCCATATACCATTCTTCATATCCATCAAACAGTTTCAAATTCAGTTAACTTAAGTGCTTGATGATTTAAGCGTTTTTCAGATTCATGAGAGCATGCCATCTTTAAGATTTCTAAATGTATGTATTATTTATTTATATTTTTAACTCAAAGAGAAATACATATTTATCCCAAACTTACGGCTTTAATTTCGTATAAAATTTGTTCAGACGTTCTATTAAAAAGTAAATCAAAGCTAAAAGCTGTTCAAGTTTTACCAATCCCTCCCCTCTGTCTAAGAATCAATTCTTCATTTCAGTTGAAACTCCTAGTAAGTAATTAAACTCAAGATATCATTGAGCATTGTCCTTTCTATTTTAATACACTATTCACTGTGTTATCTACGAGTATAAACAGAGTGTTTTGTCTCGAAAATCTATATTAAACTAGTTACGATAGTGAAATAGAACTTACGGAGAAATAATTTAATTGCATAACTTGTAAGCTTTGAGTTACACGTTAAAGCACGGAATAAAATTACGAATGCAAAAGTCATCCTTCCAAAACGTGAAGTCCTTTCACAGAGTTGTTAGGTCTATAATCTATAATAAAAACTACAATTGTAGGTTTAGTAGGGGAAATATTTAGGTACACCAATATTGCGTTTATAATGATATTTTATTGGTCAATTTTATTTTGCACTTTGTAATGTAAAATACTAACTATTATAGTTTTCGCAATAATTATTTATATTAACTCATTACTTGATAGGAGAGCAGGTTGGTTTATGGCTTAAAGGCGCTAGTCCAGTCAGCAACACAGTTGCTTGGGTCGGACCCGTCGTACCCTTTACTTAGGCTATTCTCTTCTCCATGAATATAATGCAAAAATGTATAGCTCGTTAGTTTTAGCATGGACTTTACGATGCGCTGGCGGGAGGGAAGAATATAGACAAGTGGGGATGCCGAACGCTGAAGGGGAAGGGACACTACGTTCTACTTATAAAATTAATCAAGTTAATACTTATAGGCCTACTATCGAAGTTGTCGCGACAGCTTTGTGTTGTATTACTTGCAACATGTAAATACTGTATAGATATGGGACTTTTTATATCTATATATAAATAGAATAAGAGTTTTGTTTGTAGACTGTTAAGAATAGTGTGATTTTTCATTTATTTACGTTTCATACACCAAAGAATCCGAAACAAGCCTTATCTCAATTTTTGTCTGTCTGATGTCGGTAACGCTCGCGGACTTGTTTCTTGTTCATGATTAACGTTAAAACAACTTATAACGATAGATATAATAACTATTTTAACAAAGAAAAAACATTGAGTAACAATAAAAACTACATTTTGATACTATTTACGAGTATTAAGTAAAATGAATAAACTTATAACTTATTATTTACAAAAGTACATAAGTAGGCCTACGTTTGTTTATTCATGTAAAAGTATCGGTAGTAGTGTATTAAAATTGTGTCTATTAATATTACGCGATGATTTGATATCAACTGCTCCAATTAATTTAGTGAATATGAAAATCAGTTGACCTCAATAATTTAGTTAGTGCTGTATACGAAAACTAGGCCTATGTTGTCATTTTTACTTCACGAATGTTACTGAGAAAAATTGGTTATTTTGAAAATAAATATATTAAATGTATTATTAATATTATTAACACAAATATTAACAATACAAAATAAACAACGCTACATTACAATAATAAACAGCGATAGTTAAATAATAAATAGATTTGTGCACGGACAATAGAGTAAATGTGTTTAGCTACGATGTTCTTCAGAACATAATACACCTTTCCCTGAAGAATTTTTTAAACACTGATGCTACAGTAGAAATGAAGTTTTATTTGGAGACATATGCATATTATACTTAATGGTTCTACACTCCCCGTGCAAAGTTATTGTTAACGTGTATTCTGACAACTTAAATACATGTAACACATAACAAGTTTAACTTTAAAACATTTTGAAAAACTCATAGTTTTTTTAGTTCTTATATTTAAAAAAATCTTAAATTAATACGCTAAACTTTGCTATAAGATGCGTGATAAATTTTTTTAAAGCCTAGTTTTAAATTTGGTTTATTTAGTGAATATCTTACAATTCTTCGGAGCTAGTATTTTTTTTTTAAGATGACGCTTTTTGATATCTTTACCAAGATCTGTCTAATAAAATTTGTAAAAACTGAATATTATATTAGTAAATCTCTATTCTAAGATAAAAGGCACATTAATTTGATAATTTGGTTTTTAGAAAGTCCAAAATTGTATGAGAGGCTGTCTGCTGCGTAAAGGGTTTTTTAGCTTCTTCGTCAACAAATCCATCTTTTATTGGATCGTTTTAACGAGATCTGTTTCTCAACTTTGTACCCATATTTATATAGTCAAGTTTTCACCCAGCCAGCAAGATTATTTCCTGCTTTTAAGCATAGTGAATTCGAAAAAAATATCCATTATTGAAAGACAGAATACTTTCACATTCCCCAAATTTTCGTCCCACGACATGTTCTTTCAAGTACGATGTTACGGTTCATCAGGAATTTCAGTTAATATCAGTAACTGGCTTAGTTTAATGCAATATAATTTTCCAATAGAAGACAAATACAGAACAAACGGATTAGTAAACAAAGAATGGAAGCATTTTAATTAAACAGTAATATGATAGAAATAAAGGATTTTGTTACACATCTCCCCTTTGTTGTTGATCATTCTAATTAAACGCAAAGTTACTTGTTAGGCGTTTGTAACGAATTAGCATCTGAGTTCCCATTTCCTTGGAGAGATGCTAACCTTTGATCGATTATGCGTATTGATGCATTGTGTTTGTTCGTTTGGAAAAAAGAAATTTCTTTAATTGAAAAGCTCCTTGAACTAATTTTTTATATAATCGGTGTTCTGTAAAAAATATAGATACAAACAACTTGGAAGTTAACAATTTTTTAACTTTTAACTTTCAGAGATATCTGTTTGTGAAATTATCGAATGTATAACGTTAATTGGATTTGTGGGTTTGTTGAAAATTCGAATATAATAATGGTAGTATTCGACTGATGCTATAATGCTGTGTTATTTGTGTGACTAATCACAACAACAATATTAAAATGCAGAATGTTGTTGTTTTTTCTTATTTAAGTTATTGTTGTTTATCTTTGTTATGATTTCAATTTGTTTTATGATGATTTTATGATTTTTATCGTGAAGATTGTGGGGAGTAAGGTTAATTATTATTAGAAATCAACATAAGATAGTTTTGTCAACATGTGTACAGAATATTTGGATTCGAATAGTTTAGTATAACTTGCTACTTTAAATCCAGAGCAATGAATAACTCTGTTATTTGATTACACATTCTTAACTTTAAACTTCTACTGCTTATTGGAAATACACAAAATTGTCTTATAATATGAGGATATCAAATATAATCATTTTCCTAACACATATTTTCAAAAATAAAAATTTTGTTTGTGATCTGAAAAAAAGTGCATTTGATAAATATGTAATCAGATCCCATCAACCATACATCAGATTCTTCTGTAACTCGAAAGAAAGGATATATATAAACATATATAAGCCAAACGTACATGTTAAAAAATGAAAAAAGAATTTAAGATGGAAATTTTAAAATACAGCACGATCCTACGAGATACACATTGCTACAGTTTATTTTATATTAACAACAAACTCTCATTTTATTGAAAGAGGACATGAAACATATTTAGACAAACGTATTTGTAAAAGTATTTTGTAGAAGTTATGTAACTTTATTTTTATGGAAATTCCAGTTTGGAGAGAAAACGAGATTTTATGATTGCAATTTTAACGTCTGGAGTTTGTTTGGAAATTGAACAGTTTGATTTAATTCACCGAGTTAGTGTCCAAGTAAATTACGTCACTTATGTTGTTAGTTTATATGAATTGTATGTTGCAGGTTCGTTGTTTTATGTTCTCCTTATAATGTTAACATCTTGTATAATGTTAAAAAGTACAATTTTATTGTTAGCCGTTTGTGATAAAATATTTTGGTAACATAGAAGAGATAACATCAATTTTCAAAGTACTTGATATTGTGTCTGTTTAGAATAACTTTATTTTGGCCACACCTTGCAGTACGAGTTAATCGAATCAAAATTCTTTTAGATAACAATTTTGTTGATATTTGGAACAAGTCCATATTTGTGATTGGATTTGATACTGTATTTACTTAGGGAGTAATGATTTTTTGTCTTTTAATTTCTATTATTGAAATAGATTTATGCAAAGTTACAGCAGTTATCGCCTCCATACAAATTATATATACAATTACATTATATATACATGGCAATCATTAACATGATATGACTTCCTGAAAATACATTTCTCGTTTTCGTATAGTTGTCACTAAACCCTCAAGACAGTCGAAATTTCAAACGTTCAGCCTATGTATATTAATTTATTATACTAGGTATTTATTTTTATATATAAACTTTTGAGTTTCCGATAGTTTTAGGACTTAGGGACAATTAAACAACTAGATAGACATTTTCAGGAAGACACATTATGGTAACAAATGGAATACCAACCTAAAATTAAATACTGTTATGTAGCTAATAACACATATCTATAAAATACAAATATTAATATTGCAGACAGCTTTGAACACAAACGACAAGGAAAGGTTCTGACATTGCTCTTTTACTAAACGTATGAACTACTTTTACAAAGTATTATTTAATTATAAGCTTGCTACATTATTATTAATATTCCTAGACTATTAATATGATAAATGCACTTCCTGGGTTTAGCAAGACTGACAGGTTAGGGTAATTATGAGTGACGGGCATAATGTGAGCATTCGTAGTAATGGACAAGTACAATGGCTGGTTATTCTAACAGCGCTTTCCTTGTTTGACGTACAGCTGTTTACTGTATATTTCTATATAAACTAAAACAAGCTTTTGATAATAATATCAACCACAATAGGCACAGCTTGATTACAAAGTGAAATAGTTAGTTTTTATTATATCATCTGTTTAAGTTTTTTCTCCAGAAAACAATAGGCACAGCTTGATTGCAAAGTGAAATAGTTAGTTTTAATTATAACATCTGTTTAGTTTTCTCTCCAAAGCAATAATAGGCACAGCTTGATTGCAAAGTGAAATAGTTAGTTTTAATTATAT
>JAGFPH010003276.1:13312-26758 GCA_018207615.1 Philaenus spumarius | reverse complement strand
TACTCCAAAGATTACGGCCAGACATTCTGACTCATACGCAGAAGAGGCTTTTCTTTCCGCAGGTGTTAAGGTGCGGGAAGCATAGGCAATAGGTTGACGAGAACCGTCAATTTCCTGGAGTAGGACTGCTCCTAAAGCGCACGAACTCGCGTCCGTTTGAAGGACAAAAGGTTTGTCGAAATTAGCCATACGAAGTACGGGAGGTTGCGCAATGGCATTACGCAGATATTCGAAAGCAAGTTGTTGCTCAGTGTTCCAAACGAACTTTTGCCCTTTCCGCCGGAGCAGATTCAGAGGAGCGGCGTGTTCAGCGAAGTTTGGGATAAACTTAGAAAAAAAATTGACCATACCAATAAAGCGTGACACAGATTTTGGATTGGTGGGTTTAGGAAAGGTTCTGATGGCCTTGGTTCTTTCTGGGTCGATTTGCACGCCTCTAGCAGAAACTAAATGTCCAAGGAAACTTATCTCTCTTACTGCAAAACGAACCTTATCGGGATTAACCGTAAGTTTCGCTCTTCGCAAGCGAGATAGGACTTCACGCAGATGTTTGATGTGCTCATCCCAAGTCTCAGAATAGATGACTAAATCATCGAGATAATTGAAAACGAATTTAAGTTTGATGTCTGAGAAAACTTGGTCTAGAAGTCGAGTTAGAACTTGAGCGCCAGTACAGAGTCCAAATGGGTCTCGTGTAAACTGGTAGAGCATCCAAGGGGTACAAAAACTGGTGAGATGTTTAGAACTCTCGGTGAGTGGAATCTGATGGTAGGCTGAATTGAGGTCAAACACAGTGAAAAACTTGGCTCCCACAAACCAATTGAAGCACTGGTGCAGATTAGGAAGGGGTACGGCTTCGATTACGATATGTTGATTTAGTTTTCGATAATCGATGACCATTCGGGGTTTCTTTTCAGGATGTTGAACAAGAAACGCTGGAGAAGAATAATTGGAAATGCTTTTCTCTACTACTCCTTTTTCAACGAGGTCCTTGATGTGCTCCCTCAAAAATTGCATTTTCGGAGGGGCCAATTGATAGGGCTGGCTTTTCACCGTTATATTGTCTTTCAGCACTATTTCATATTTAATTAGGTCGGTGAGTCCTAATTCAGTGGTAAGGACATCAGGGAAATTTTTTATAAGTCCTGAAATCTCCTTTTGACATTTGTCATCAAGGTGACTCAGTGGGTTTTCGGTGACCTGAGTAGCAGAGGATAAAGTAACTGTAGGAGGTGACCTTTTTTGAAAATTTACCAACTGAAAGGGTTTAGCCTTATAAAATTTAAAAGTGAAGGTGCCTTGGAAAACATCTAAAATGAGTCGACTTTTTAGAAAGAAATCGGAGCCTAGGATGAGAGGACACGACAGCTGAGGCGCCACTAAAATTTCAAAATTCCAGCTGCAGTGCTGTATTTTAATATGGACTTTACAAGCTAGATTGATCCCTAGCTTTTCTCCGTTTGCGGTGAGGCACTCCGATTTTACCTCTTGAATCTCTTTAATTACATTTAAAGATTTTAAATGTTTAAAAAGATCAGAAGACATGATGCTCCTGACTGAGCCAGAGTCTAACAAGGCGTTAGTCTTAAAATTTTTAAAATGGACTTCAACAAGAGGTAGAATCTTGTTGCTGAAACCTTTAGATTTTAAAGACTTATATGTTTTTCTCGTGAGAGAATTATTAGCTAAGGGAGAAAAACTATTGATCTTATTTTTACATTTTTTTAAAGAAGGGCACTCCCAGTTATAGTGACCAGTTGTTCTACAGTTGAGGCACGTGGGCCTTAAGTAAAAGGGTGCAACTAATCCCTGTTTAAAATTTGAAAAGTGACAAGATTTAGTGGGTGTTGAGAGATTACTCTCATGTTTAGGATGTAATTTGGACCTATACTGATTGTGTATTACCCCAGGTTTAGTATTAAAGAGAACGGACTTATTTAAAAGAGGTGTCTTGCGTGGTATAGTTTTATTTAAGTATGGAGGTTTAAAAAAAGATTGGTAAAATTTGATATGACTATAGTCGTTTCTTACTGTAGGAGCTTTGATTGGAAAAACGACTAATTTCCGCCCCTTGAGTCGTTTTTTTGGATGAGAAGAAAAATTGTGTTGAAAATGAGCTCTACGATTTGGATGCTGCCTACACTGCGGGCTTGTATGACCTCTTCGGCCACAATTATAGCAAATAACGGTTGACCTTATGGGTCTTAACTCGGGTTCCGACCTAGAGAAACCTTTTTCAGCTGACAATCTTTCTTGGTCAATGTATAAAGTATTGTTGACTTGGGCACAGATGGTGTCCAAGTCGTTAAAGTTGACAGGCCTCTTCACAAAAACCAAACAGTTTCGCACTTCCGGCGAGAGAGCATCCACAATAACTTGGGTAATTTCAACTTCATTTTTGTCTACAAGAAGCACCTGCGCTGCTTCCTTGATGTCGGAGACAAAATGGTGCAGAGTCTCTCCCAAACCTTGAGGTCTAAAGAAGAGATCCTGCTCCAAAGTGTTCCGACGTTTAGCAGGAATAAAACTATTTAGAGCTTCTCTATGGAAAGCGCGAAACGTTGTATGTTTAGATAAGCACGAGCTTAACGGTTCCTTCGCGTAGGGCATAAGAATGCTTAAAATGTTTCTTTTAATGTCCGGATAAATTCTACATAAGGACAAGGCAATTTTGATAAATTTAATTAGCTTCTCTAAGTCGAAGCCGTCTGTTACGGGCAAGGTTGCTATTAACTTTTCAGCGGGATGGCTGAGTTTGCCATAGACTATTTCAGGAGTGGACTCCTGTGCCAAAATCACGGGAGCAGGTACAGAGCCTGTGTGTAGCGAATTTCCTTCGTTTGACTGCTGCCTTAAGGTCGGAATGGTGGGAACTGTGACCACGTTGATTTGGTGCGGCGCTGCGGACTGCGTAGAAACTACGGAGGCATCTAAATTATCTGCAGAGAGTGACTGAAAATTTAACTTAAGCATTTGCAGAGCTGCCAACATACGATTACACTCTGCATTGTGTTCAGTGGCATTTAAATTTAAGTTATTGATACCTGTAATTAATAGGCTCAGCCTAGCTTCAAACAGTTCGAGCCTTGTATTGAAACGAACTAATTCTAAATTTTGTGTGGAGTTTAAATCAGAATATTTATCATGTAAATCGTCAAGAGATTCCTGAGCAAGGTCTAACTGCTCCTCAATATTATCAACAGTAATCTTATTAGCACAAGGCTCAGAACCCGCCTGAAGTAGGCCTCGCAAACTAGGTCGCATAGTCCTTACAGTGCCAACACCGCCTCCTCGCACCATTACCTCAAAAGAAAGTTCTGGCTTCCTAAGATAATCGATTATTTGTTGTAAGTCCGACATGTTTATTTAATTTAATAAAAAAAGGCCAGGTGATAATTTGGAAAAGAGAGAGAGAGAGAAAAAAAAACTATGTGTATATAAATAAAAAAAATGAAAAGAATTAAAGACAGATACAAACAGAGAGAAATTTTGTAAATTTTTTTGAATTTTATTAAGTTTCTATCTATTTTTGGATTTTATGAAATTTTATAAATTTTTTTGGATTTTATAGTTTTTTGTAATTTTTTTGTTTTTTTTTTATTTGTCTCTGCTTGGATATATCTAAAATCGTATATAAAAAAAGAAAAAAAAAGAAAATTTTTTTAAAGTTTCATAAAAAAAAGACAGGTTTATGAAATATGTCGTGGTATGAGAAAGGTGCGACGGATGAAGGAAATATCGATAGGAAACAAGAACAAGGACCATTGAGTTACCACCAAACGAAATATTAAACTAGATAAACAACCATAATCACAGAGTGTGACCAAAAGCAAAATTAAATTTAGGCCTATCTGACAACCGGACAGCTGAACAAACTCTAAAAGGAAAGTAACCACGCGAACTGATACCAGAAAACAGTTAGCGTGTGTAAAATTAATTAGAAAGTAACCACGCTCAAAGCTAACAGAAAACATGTACCAATCTTACGAAGGATTAAATGGGGAACGGAAGCAATACTGGGCCACATAGATTGGTACTGTTCAAAACTTACCTTTAAAAATTTAAATGTCACCAAAGGTATGAATGTTTCAGCTGTTTACTCACAAAGTATAAGGTACCTAAAGGTTAACTAAATAAACCATAGAACTAGAATGCATTTTTGGTTTATTAATAAAAGTTAAGTTAAATTTTATGCGCCCTTAGATAAAGTTTAGATAAATTATACGCCCTTAATACAAAAAAATTAGATTAAAAAAAAGGAAATACATATATATTTATTTAAATTTGAAATCCCCTCCCCAAAAATCAAAAATCAAAACCCTCCCCTTTAATAAAGATTACAGATTTAATACAAAAGGTTAGACAAAATTACAAAATAACATGACATACCATGGATTTGATTAGGAAATTAACAAACATATGTCGTTGGCCAACTGTAAAGCTAAAAGTAAATAAAATAAATATAAATAAATGATTATGAGACGTCTCTCTATATATATATAAAAATATAAGAATTTCTAGTGTGTACAGCCCTGAGGGGCTATGGTCCGAAATATTGCTATAGCTGCACCGCCCAATTATTAAATACCAAACATATCCTATATAGTATTCATACACAAAATTACTTTTTCAAAATACAGCCTGTTTAATGTTTAACACAAAAATCAACTGCAGATCATTGATATTTCAAATTAATCTCTGTCTATAACTAGAACACTGTAGATACAAGAATTTTATTTTATTTAAAGTCCTGTTGAAAGGTAGGCCTTTTCAGTAAGTCGTAGCTGTGGTGTAGCTTATGGCATTGTATGGGTTAATTATCCCCTGAAGTTGAACCAGTGTAACTGCATAACACAAATAACAATCCTTTTTTAGAAAACTTGCAGCTAATTAAATAAGCATAAATCAGATAGTTCTTTTTGAGTTAGCTGTTCAAAAATTTGTAGCACAAGGTGACAAATTGCTACTTAAAGATTGTAAGAGTTAATACAACATGTATCATATTGCATAAGAATGTTTCTACATGTTAACCAAACCACATGGCAACATAAAAATGTTCTTGTTTAGTTACATAAAATATATATCAGTAATATTATGCCTATAGCTCTTTAAAAGTTTTCAATATTCTGGTTATACTGCAGAAAACTACACAGTTACAGTTAAATAATACAGAACTGTTTAGGCTAGATTTTTGTTTGAAATAGGTTAAGACTTTAGTAATACACAACATAGCATCAGCTTTAAAGTTTTTGTAGGCTGTAAGATTAGCATTTTAAAATTAGGCTGTAGTAAAAATGAAATACATAGGTCTTTTATTAAATCAAACAAAATGAGTTTGAAAAGTTATTCATAAGCCAACGGTGGAACTAACCTTATTAAATTTTACAAGTGAACATTTCATAATTATCAAGGTAAAGCCAAAACATTCTTACCTGGTATTCACAAAATAAAGGCTTATAACAAAGGCATGTCAAATAGCCTTGCGCATAACTCGCGACAAAAAAAATATAAGGAATTAATCCACAACATAATTTAACTATATCAGCGACATAACAAAAGTGGACTTTCCTGTAGTGGAAGCGATGGCGGACTCTGTTCTCGAATGTTCTAAAACGAAGCAAGGTTAACGGTCTAGAGAACAGCTGTCGTATAACTTGATAAGGAAAGGTACTAAAGCTGGATACCGTACGGAGTCGGTTCCTAGCGGAGAAAGGAGAAACTGCTTGGAAAGTGTCGGTAAGGATAAATACAGAATGTAAAGTCGGAGACGTAACACAAATTTGAAGTAAATCGGTAAATGTTGAGTAATTAAATAGTTCTTAGTTACATTAAAAGCTATGCCATTTAATTACTCAACATTTACCGATTTACTTCAAATTTGGTACCAAAATAAACAGACGATCATGATACACAACGTTATGTGATTTATTTTTATATTTTCTTGTTATAAAAAAAGTTTGCATAACGCTACTATAAACAATTAAAATTCAGTTAGGTGTGGAGCGGAAACCAGTCGACCGTGCTGACCCTCCGTAGGCTTGAACTTCCGCCTCACTCTGAGTTGAATTTGACTATAACTTCATCCTGTTATTTTTATTTCAAGGTGTTATTCTTGTAATCTGGAATGCTAATTACCTTCTCCTGTATTGCATTTCTCGTCGGTAACAGAGATAACTAAAATAATTGAAATAACAGCTGCTTGATTATATGTTATTTTTGGAATGTTAATATTTTTCCCATGCATATCTATCTCGCTAAGTTATTACATAAATACAATTAATTGTGCAACAGTTAAATTGCATTATAATATGCAATTTATGCTAAAGAACTATTAAATATTTGATTCGAATAAATTGTCGCGTGTATAGTGTATACTGGTTAGGCATAGGAGAGAAATTGGGTGAATGTTTTATATGTTTTCGGAACGGTCTGTACTTGTATCCTGAGATTTGGAACACATCCTGTAGACATCCCAAATCAGTAGCTTTCCTTTTATGGGTTGAATTGCAGTCACAAAATAACTTGATTTGCATTTTTTTCGATACCAAGTCACAATTCAATAGTACAATGAATTAATTACCTTATAAGGTCCGTCTTGTGACTTAACGATTAGCATCAGTAGGACGCACCGCTCGTACCGTCAGTGCTTCATCGGATTTATTAGAGTGCACACCGGTGTTGAACAAGACTGTTTAATGTTTTTGTGTTTGTGTAAGTGTTATTTATTTTAACGATTTTAATGTGTGACGAGTTCCTCGAGTGAAATAAAAAAAGCAAGAGGAGTCTGATGATGAAGTTGTAAATACTTCGAAACATGTCGTAAACGAATTAGATCAAAAACAATTTGAAGTCACAAGACGGACCTTATAAGGTAATTCATTTTATTACAAAATAACATTTGTGAGCCTAGCGAACGAATGCGTAAGCTGATCTATGTTTTCTTACCACATAAGTTTATGGTTTTAAAGGGTTTCCCAATAAAACGAGAGGGGTCGCCATTTAAAAAGTGGAAGTTGGGTTTCAAAAGAGGGAACATTTTAAAACCCCATAAACACTAGAAAAAGTGTTAAATAGGTATGGGCAGAGGTTTTACGTTGATATAGCAATCAATTTAAATTATATTGAGGTGTATTAAGATTTATTTTATACTCTGTTTGTTAACGCCAAATAAATAAAAATGTTGTCAATAAGATTCCAAACTATACATTTTATATGTCTAATGTGCTATACCGATGTCTTTATTATTGGTTTAAAGAAATACAATACTCATCTTAACTTCCTTTCACGCTGAAATTAATATAAACCAAAATTATTTGCCAAGTAAAACTTCCTCGTAAGCAATAAATTAAATGTCACGTGATAATATATTTATTCACAAAGTACAAATTATTTACAAAACTGTAGCTATAAGTTATTCAAATGAACTAACTGGGTGAATAATTTATCTTGTTTCTGTTATTGCGTCTCTATAGATAGTGCCATCATACTCTAGAAAAAGGAAACTATAATTTTAAAGGTTAATTGTACTAAATAAATCAAGTATTTAGCTTTAACTTATTTACCAAGCGTAAACGAGGTCAAGTCTGTTCAGCATTTCGTCTGTTTGTTCCGAGATTACTATTAGCGTTATACATTTTTTTTCAAATTCGGCATAACTGTTCCTTGAAGTCAAGAAATACGACGTATGTGTAGGGATTTGTATAAAATAACATACTTTTAATATTATTTTACACCTTGTAAAAGAGTTACAACAATAAATAATGCAGATTGTTCCATTTTCACCGTGTCACTGTAGACGAATGGTTGTTGTGGCTTCAGTTCGATTCCAAGAATAAATAAATATTTTGTTTTATTTTTTTAAATGTTTCCAATATTAATATGTGTCACACCTTATATGGTCTAAATTTGGCTTTCTGTGCCTCTACAAATAAATCTTTTGATAAAACTAAACGTTAAATTAATCAATAATAATAAAGCATAAACAATTATTTCAACATAAATTATCAAAATAAAACTTAGTGAAGACATGTTTAAAAATTTTGTTTAGTTAAAATAATTATAAGAACAATTAAGAAATAAATATAAAATGTAAGGAATCTCTTATTTTACAACCATTATACAAACTAGTTATTATACACTAAAGTAGAAAAGTAGTAAAAAAGCACTTCAATTCTTCGTTTTAAGAGTAGGACATTACCAATTTTATATTCGCTTGTCCATCACAATGAAGGCTTTAAAACGACCTGTGCAATAATGTTTATTTCTTGACTCCTTTTTTTTGTGCGCAGTTGCAATGATGGCTAAGGGAAAACAAAATCAGAAATGAAAAATTTGATCCATTGTGATTATTTGTGAATCAGGTTCTGTGATTTTCTTTCATATCTCTAATTCGAATCTTATCGAATTCGGCAGTTTTTGGACATACAGATTTGGCATTATATTATGTATACTGATGACGTCGATATTGCGGGAGGACGATGTGAACTGAAGTAAAAGAGGTTTATGAAAATACACATTCGTATTCATCAAATTGAGTGTTGTGATTATAATAAACGGACGCAAAATAATTAGAGAATAGATTTGACAGATCTTGTAAAATCATCGATTTCTGGTTTGAAACAAGGAAATAATTATTCTTTAATCTTGATATTAAGTTTGATATTTCCCGAACATTAAGTTAATATTATACCAATTGTTTCAAACATAATTCTTATTAAATCAAAACCTTTACATAAAAATCTACAATAAAGAGATTATTAGTTATTGCTTCAACTGTTAACAGAATTATTAGTTATACTACATTTTAGGGATGGGAAAAACCTACCGGTTTTAATCAAAAACCGGGTTTTTTTGTGTTTTGATTAATCGTTTTATGGTTATTTTTTTGACAAAACTAAAACAGGTTTTTTTAAAAAAATATTCAATAACCGATCAAAAAAAACTGACAGTAAAATATATCCTATTTTATGAATTTATAAATATTTAACACGATTGTCATACGTTGCAATAGTTCTGAACTAGTGAAATCGTGGAATGGGCTGATACAGCCAAGTATGGGCTGATCCGCCATGTATGGGTAAGGACTGACGGAAATGAATCTTAGTGTGGACATGATTCATTTGAATCGGGGCTGAGTCCGTGCAGAGTCTAAACATGAATTTACGACAATTTTGTGCGGAGTTTTTTCGTGTCTTTTAATGTATTTGTTAACGGTCCTTTATTGGTGGATTTGTATACATTGTGAAGTCATTGTGTTCTTGATGTGATAGTTTTTGTTAAGTATTCGCATTCGCAAATGATATTTGTACTGTCGAAACTAGTCAGACTATAAAAAATTCAAAGGAGTATAATTATCATTAAAAGGTTAGTACTATTATACAAATTAATGATAGTACTACTATTAAGGATTAAGGAAAGTAGAATCATACAAATGTATAAAAATAATACTTTAGTCATCGGTTAGGAACATTTCCGTCAGGACTTGAATAAATGCAATCCAAATAGCTTTAGTTAATGCAGACAATATACCCAATGACCTAATAATACGATACTCATAAATCCTTTCCAATTCGGATCAGATGTTAATTTATTTACTGCAATACATAGCAAAATAAATATTAAATAACTGTCCCTAAGGCTATTAATATCCGTGCAATATTTCAAATTAAATATAATACCGAGTCAAAGCTAACTTGATTATATTGCAAAAGACAAACAAGTATTATTGCTGCGAAATTCGCTTTTGGAGGATCTAGTCTTTAATTAAGTACAGGTGAAAAATAATAAATTATGTTTAACAAGGAAAGTTACTGGTGTTAAAAAGTTGTTTGGACCAAAGTTGTTAGAAGCCATATGTCTATTACATTTCATTTTCCAAACGTGGGAGTGATCGAGAAATATTTCCAGTTCTTTATTGGTATGACTAAATAAGCTCAGCTTTATAGCAAAATATGTTTGTATAGAAATGTCTATATTATAGTATTTTCTGTAACTAATATTGTGATAATAAAATTTAACAAAAAGGTAATTAAATTAATATTCTTCCTTACACACTGTTATTAAAGAATGAAAATATTAGATATAAAGAATAGTCTATTTCATAAAATATTTTAAATAGGCAATAAAATTAATTAAAAAAAAATACAGCAAATTTGTGTATCAAAACTATTTTATATCTTTTATATGTTATAGATGAAATCTTAATTAGATCCTAATATTTATTTTAATGTTTATTTTTTAATTTAATCTTAATTAATTTCCATACTAACATCAAAAGTTGTACCAATTTGACGTTAAAAATTGCATAATTCTTTACGAGTAAAGTTTTATACCATCAATTCTTAATTTTTCTTACAACTATTAGAAATATCAATTGCATTCGATAGTTTTCTAGTATTTACAACATGATTTTTGAACTGACAAAAATGTGAAAACTTGTTGCGTCTTTTAAAAATATTTTTAAATGCTTAACTTTTCTCATAAACTTTACTCAAGAATACATAACTTTAATTTCTTCTTCATCTAAATTATTAATATTTACTTTTGAATGTTCTTCTATCTCTCTTCCAAATTTGTTAAATATATTTCGTGAATCCACTTATATTTGAATAAAATAATTTATTAAATTAATAAATTTATTTATAGTAATTAAAAATTATTTTTAATAGGTAGTTCTTTTAAAAACATAAACTCATAAATTATCATGAAAAGGGCAAAAGTCAACATAGTTTTTAATCTGAATATTATTTTAAAATAGGTTTTCTTTACTTGCATAATAAGTCACTAACTCTAATAGAAGTTTGTCGTATATATTTCCGCAACAGTCGAAATAATATGTAATTTTATAATAAAAAACCCAATGTTTACCATTTCTACAAAAATAATCTAAATTCCAGATTCCAGTTTCATATTTATTAACTTAATAGGCAACATATCTCTCATAGATTCATATCTAAAAATACTTATGCCTACTATCTTTTATCAAACTAGAACCTTTTACGTAATTTATTCGCTACTAATCCAGAATGTTTCTTACAGGAACTATCTCTTTTTAACAATTGAAGCTGCTTTAAATTAAAGATTGAATCAAAAGATCAAACAAATTTAAAGCAAATAAATTATAGAAACATACTGAATATATTTTAAACCTAGCTAAAGAATATAAGATAAAAGTAAAAAAGATTTAATTAAAGAAATTCGAAATAATTAATTGCAAATAAAATACAGTAAGAAAATATTAGGCGAAATTGATAATGTTGACACAATTTTATCTTCAAAAGGTCACTTTCAAGAATATAGTTTATTAAGTTCAAATGCAAATATTATATTAATGTACATTAATTTTTAAAGTGATTATATTTAAAAAATAAAATAGAAAATATAATAATTAATTGAATAATTTTTTAATTAAGTAATCATATAAAAGAACCGAGAAAATTATAATGTGAATATGAAAGTTACGTTAACATTAAACGGAGTAGCCTAAACGTTGATATTCAAAACTGGAAAACGCATTTTTCAATATATTCCAATATTATTTTTGATGATAACGACTTTAGAGATTCTTAAGTACAGGACGACTATAAGGGATTTATATATGTTTTAATGAATGCAGTTTACAGTAATACCGTGCTTATGAGCCGACACATTTAAAATTCAATGGTTATTGTTATTGGTTACTTTGTTAATTCTATATGATATGAAGCCTTGATACATTTTTGTTATAATATAATTGTTAGGAACGGCTGACGTTTGAAACCTTTAGCGAGTGAGTTAAACACGCACTGTTCCAGTTTATTTTCTTAGACTTTAATTTCATTTACGCCAGTTAGACTAGTAAAGATGGGTAGTGGCCATTAAAGTTTTAATTAATAAATAACTCTCTTAGAACACAATTGATGGGTACCATCTATTTAACTCTTTGGACACTAATGTCAGGGGGAGATAGATTTAATTGATTTCATCAGAGGGTCTCTCTTAGTGTTTATTCCCCCCCTTAAGGGGTTCCCCCCTTAAGCTGTTCAATACACAATTTATTACATTTTAATATTGTGTCCCCTCCATCATAACTGCAGCTCCATTTTATCACTGTTTGTGATGCAGTTTTAATGTAAGATAGTTTTAGAAACCCAAATTGATTAGTGTATGTCCTCTTACAGAATCTGTGAGTCTTCAACAACTTCAGGATCTGATCATCTCTTCAAACATATATTTTTTTAACTATACTTACTTGTGGAATTTGTTGCCCCTAAACAAAGACTGCTGACAAAAATATATTTCCCTCAAATCCGCACAACATTCATGTATTTATTGTAAGGCGTGAAGTGAGATCCTCTCTATAGTGGATTCGTCACA
Organism: Philaenus spumarius; assembly: GCA_018207615.1. Classification (NCBI taxonomy): domain Eukaryota; kingdom Metazoa; phylum Arthropoda; class Insecta; order Hemiptera; family Aphrophoridae; genus Philaenus; species Philaenus spumarius. The sequence goes on along the minus strand of JAGFPH010003276.1, from coordinate 14,404 downwards.
CATCAATCCCCACGAATCTTACAGGATTTAAGAATTTTATTTAGTCCAAAATGAACAGATATCGTTCTAGTAAATGTATCGAATTCAGTGAAAAGTCAACCTTGAGAAGATTCTATTTCATTGGTAAGATGACTAGATCAAAATTTGAAAATACTAATGTTCTTACTAACAATGGTCTTATTTTTTAATTGAGCCATTTTATATAGATAACAGTACATTTTGTAGAAACCTAATTTATAATCAATAGGTAAAGTAGTCTGAAACTACCTTATGTAATTGAAAAATTATAGTTTTGATGTCAATAAATAACTTCCCTCAAAGAACTGCATTGTACCTTTAATACTAAAGTTTAATTAAACTGCAGATGGCTTGATTAATTGAATAGAACTGTATGGAGCTAAATAAAACTATATGGAACTGTGAGGAAATGTATGAAACAGTATAGAATTTTATTTTATGAAACTTTTGCAACTGTATGTGACTGTTTTAAATTATATGAAATTCTGTGCAACTTTATTGAGCTGAATAAATCTATATGGAACTGTAAGGAAGTGTATGCAAATGTGTGGAACTATTTAGAACTTTTTGCAACTGTATGGGACTGGATGGAAAAATAAGAAACTCTATGCAACTGTATGGAGCCAAATAAAACTTTATGGAACTGTAAGGAAATGTATGGAACTTTATGAGACTGTAAGGAACTTTATGAAGCTTTATGGAACTGTTTAGAGCTGAATAGAACTATGTGGGACTATAAGGAAATTTATGAAACTGTTTGATACTATATATAATTATATGACACTGTATGAAACAGTATAGAGGTGGAAATTTACGAAACTGTTTGATACTGGATAGAATTATATGACACTGTATGAAACTGTATAGATCTGTATGGAATTTTGTGGAAATGTATGAAACTGTGACAGATACCCATACCTCATATAACAATAACCATTGGATTTATGTTGATAGTGGTTGTGTTAAATAATGGCTTGATGGTCGATGTCACAGTTTATAGTTAAAAGGGGGAAGCCAGCCTTTTACAAAATATATGAAACTATAAAACTGTATGCTACTGCATGGTAGTGTGTG
>JAGFPH010003275.1:134627-157592 GCA_018207615.1 Philaenus spumarius | reverse complement strand
GTAGATCGACAATACAAAATATTGTTTTATTATGTCCCATAGTCGCTGTTTTATTCAATGTCAGAAACTGTATGTTGTTCTCATACCATTAAGAATACTTCCTAATTATTATATGACTCTGATTATAAAGTAATTAATTTTGTTTCATTAATTATTTGTATTGTTACAACTTGTTATTTTACCATACTTTTGAATGTGCTTTTAATTGACTTGTCTTCCAATTAATGGTCAACGGTTTTAACTTCTCCAAATTTATTTATTTATATTTTCCACAGACACATGACATAACTTCATTAACATATAAAATATTACACTTAAAAACAAAACTAAAAATCAATCTATATAATGAAATTACTATAACTTATAAAACAATGAAATTAAGATTTCTTACAAAATAATGAATTTACAATAATTATAAAATAATATTAGCATAGCTTATTATATAATATTAACATAACATTAAATTATAAATTCAAAACTAAATTAAAATACTGTGGAAAACATACACGCACACAGAAAGGCAATAAAATACCCTTAAATGTGTGCGGGAGTTATCTTAACCCAACAACGGCCACGGTTAAAGCTAAAATTGGCCAGCCCGTTTTTAGCGTTTTGCAAGCATATTTTTAAAAATTCGCCAAAAATAGTAAATGAACCCCAATCCAAATGTGTTCAATAGCTTTTTTGTAGAAGAAACTTTAAAGAATTCAAATATGCCACTAAAAATAAGTTTATTTTGAAATTGTAAAAGTTATTAGCTCAAGAAACAAAAAATGTTCAGTAACGAAAGGAAAAAGTTCAACTTTAGGCCTACATAAAAAATAGTAAACATGGAGTAAATAGTAAACAGTAAGCGTAAAAAAGTTTCGTAATTTAGTTCTAAATAGAACTGTATAAAAACATTTATCAATTTCAAATTTTTTATTTTGAAAAAAACGGTTTTTATGTTTCAAGTACACAACTGGTACCTACCTAGGCCTAGATTGTAACGTCATTTACTTATATATGCTTTGACCAAAAATGAAATATTATTATAAGAAAGTGTAGAGGATAAATCAAAGAAAAGAACGGTGTACTTGTCTTTCCTTAGTTCACAAAAGTGTTTGAGTTACATTTGTTTGAATAACAAAAAGACATCTGTCGAATAAAAACTCCAGACTAAACACGTGCAAATAGGTCGCGCCGTTAGAATAGCGTGAGAACAAACGCCCTAGGCGATCTCACCAAAACGTCACTTTCCACTGCAGTCTAGACAATCACAAAACCGGTTTTATCCGGATTACTTGGCACCATTCGAAACTACAGACTTTCGTCTACAAAATGGTGTGAAGCAATCTGTCAAAACATTGGGCGTTGCCTTCTAAATAATCGTTGACAAAATGGCCTGTTTATCGGTTGAGAGACTGTCCAATCGCAAGGGTTTACAGTATCTCTTGTCTGAAACAGTAAATGTACTGTGAAATCTGATTGGAAGACACCAACAGAAAGATGAAATCACGACGAATCCAACGGTATCGTTAGAAATGCCAAAGAAACATTATTGTAGATGGTGGGAAACGTTGCAAGAGTGGGAAATAACAGTACAATTGTATGCAGTTTCGCGCGTGGAAACAGCTGTAGCCTGATATGCATATTTTAAAACGATGATTACGTATGCAAATATACGTTTTACGAAAAAGTTGTAAATACAAAAATTTAAGTTTAATTCATTTCCTTTCCAATGGTGCCAGTTTTATTACGATTGGATAATTTTAAGTGGGTTAAATTATCGTTTATGCAAATATATGCAAATATGTGAAGTTGTTGCGTTTGCGCCGTGAAACCTGGTGTTGTGGTGTTCTATGGCCGTTCCAGGGTTAAATATTAATTACTATTCATTCATGCATACATTCATACATCCAGACACACAAACAGACGGACGGACTAAATCACCCATAACTGGGTTTTAAATGGTTATAGGCTATTTGCTACTATTACCGCCATGACATTTCTCCCCTTAAACCACATGGAGTGATCCGGGAGGCATTTAAAAAATTTGCATTGAATACATTTTTTGTCTCATAGTCCTCGACAAGATCTTTCAATTTTTCTTTGCACTCTCCCCACTGAGTTTTTAAAGCTTAATGTCGTGGCGTTTTTTAAATCGATCAAATCACCCGTCACTGGCCCAAAAGTCTTCACTTACGCTCCTAATTTTAAAGCGAAACTATTTGCCTTTTCTCTCATAAATTGCCCTCCGATTTGGCACATTGGAATTATTACTAGCCTCGGTTAAACCATTTAATCAAGGCGTTCCATAATTCCGGAAACTACGCTTCCTTTTGCTGTTGGTATCGGCTATATTGATAGCTCTTCATTTTTAAGAATCAATGTTACTGTCTATGGCGTTACATCATAATGATGTGACACATCATTTTACTTTTAACCACTTTTTATTGCTGCTATGATTTCTTTTTTAATTTTAATGAAGAGATGTTATCTTTTAGGGATCTTGGTATTGAATCGAGCCATGTTTAACAAAAGTCAGCAATATCCGGTGTAAATAAACAAAATCCTTAAAAACCTTCTTCAAAACATGATACTCATTCAACAGTAAAATACGAATAATACAAGACGTTTTTCGACCTTAGAGAGGAAAAAATTAGTTATACCGAGGGAATTAAAATGCATTGGTTTTATACGAACTAACAAGATTTTCCAAGGGACCAGCAATTTTTTAAGATATATTGGGATTTTACTTTATTATGTTAATAATAGTGTACTCAATACAAGTATTATCATGACAGGAGACATAATGGGAGATTTTTAGGAAACTTTGTACGTACCGTTAAAAAGAAACACATAAGCTACTTCTGAAAAACTTTGGAAGGTGTTTCATATTTCGCTCGGGATAGTTGGTACCAAAGCTTGTAAGTTTTTAACGCTTAGAAACAAATAAATGGTACAGCTATTACTTACATGAAATTAATATGGCCTTTTTTATAACCATACCCAATCGTACTCTTTCTAATAAATGATGTAGATGTGCTGTTAACAAAAATATTACAAATTTACATTAATTTATAGTAACATAATAAGTTTAAATTTAGCGTCTTTATTAACTAAACACATTAAGTAATTCAAGATTAATTGTATTTTATTTCTTAAACGTGTAACATGTACAATCTATGGAGGGACATATTAAACTTTAGCCTACTATAGAAAGTTTAAAATACAACTGTAAAGAATAAAACCAAATAAATAATTAGTAAATTCAATTATATAAAATAAAAGCAGACGATATAATATTTAATTTGAAAGGAGAACATTTAAAAAAAAATAAAAATAGAAGACATTGAGGCTACATTTAGCTGTGGGATGAGTAGTTGACTAAGCTTGCCAGATTCAAATAAAATTAGGCTGAATCTATCATGGGCGTTGCGCTTCTTATAAGTTCTGTATTCATTGCTTGAGATCAGATTAAAATAGTAAATATTTGCTAATACTACTACCATACAATTTCAAGAAGAATAAAATGCCCTGATGAGCAAATTTACAAATTGTGATAATATACATAAAATCTATCAAAAACTGTACTTTACTTACCAGCTCCAAAAAATAATGGACAAATGAAAATGGCCGTTGTTGGTTGGAAGCATTGAAGCAGTAGAGGAAGCATACACGCTCTAAAGGCAAATTCTTCCGAAAATGGAGCAACTATATGATTCCTAAGCCATACAAGATTTCTTAAGTTATTAATCCAATACATTGGTTCTGAAATGAACAGTGCAACGTAAAGAATTGTTTATTGAATTTAAAAAATATATTAGTAATTAATTGCTATTACAACTGCAAAACTTTTTGTTTGAGGAAATCAAAGCACATAGCTAAATTAAACTAAACCGAAATCATCCCGTCTATATTCATGCTGTTACTGCCTCCTTAATTCCATTTTTTATTTGTGTTCAATATTTTATTTTCATCTACAACCCCCTTTTTCATATCAAACGGGCTTTCATCAAGATTTTAATCACAATCTTGTTTTTAGTCCATTGTTGTGTCCCATCATTTTTCTTTTAAACTTTTCTTTTACTTTTCTAAATCTATTTCTAAAATAAAAGTGAAAATGACTTCTTATGATGATTAATTGATAGTAAATATGATTGTTTACATGGCTTAATTTAAAAATATATAAAATTGTATTCATAAACTTATGTATAAGTCTTATAAGTGGTCTTACTTATGTAGGTCTTATGAGTGGTAACTATTTCAGGTATCTTCGGTATCATAACAACCTTCAATTCAGCTAATTAAAATTTTTGCTAAAAGTAGGCCTGTGATACTATTAGTAGGCCAGTAAAATTAGCTCCAAATAGAACATTTCGAGGAATTACTTCCGGGAAAGCTGGAAATCGTTTTAAAATCTTCATTAGGTCCCAAATACATGTAATCAAAGTTTGCACCATCGCAGGAGGTGAGCATAACGTTTGGGAGCCATAAACCGCAAAATATTCACCCTTTTTTCAGTTTTTTCCTTATAACTGGAAAATGGTGCATCGTATAGAAAACGTTATTCTTTCTAAAATTAAAAAGGGTTCAATTTCGTGTTAAATGAAAAAGTTCTAAATTGTATTGTAATGGAAGTTTTACTTGGTTGCACAATCCACATAAATATGAGCTATATACCTAAATATGATTCATACTGATAATGAATGACATTAGAATACATTTTTTAAAGAAATAATTAATAATAAAATAATGTATTTATATGCATAAATAGATATACATACAGTCTACCAAGGATACTTGTCACAAGTAAAACATGAGCTGTGATGTCTTATGTAGCACTTGAATACATAGAAAATCAGGAAACCATGTATGCAATATAAAATTAAATAGGTATACACTTATATATATATATATATATGTATATATAAGTACACGAGTAACTGGTGATGAGAAAATAGACTGCCATGAGGCCGTTTGAAAAAGGAAATCAAAGTATTACTAAAACTATTGGCACCAACTTCAGAAATGTAAATTTTCAATGGAAAAATAGAGTAGTTCCTCTTAAAGTCTTCAATTCAAAAGCCAGGATCCACGATGAAGAAATGCCAGTCAACCCAGATACAATTTTCCGATCTATCACATTCCTTAAGAAATCAGATGAGCAACTTAAAAAATATTTTGAGTTAGAGTTGACCCCTTATCCACTTTCCATATTCGCTGAAAGAGGGATGCAAAGAACTAGAAAATCTGTGTTCTACGATTTGTTTTTACCAGTGTCTGATAAACCCAACTTGCCAGAGAGTGTCATTGTAATTGATGGTGCGTTCCTTCTTTATCGTGTAGTTTGGCAGTCAAAAGAAACATTTTCAACAATCCTCTTGAAATACGTTGACTACGTTAGGCAATACTATAACCCTAAAAAACAACCATAGTTTTCGATGAGGCTAGAATGAAACTAAAACTGTAGAGTGGCTTCGCCGTAAAAGCAAACACTCTTCGGCAAATGTGGTGTTCACCGAAACAATGACTGCAACCATGCCGAAAGAACAATTTCTCAGCAACGACAGAAACAAAGAACGGATAATCTCCATGCTGCGTGATAAATTGGAACAGCAGGTATTTGAAGTATAGCAAGTTATTGAGGATGCGGATACCCTCATTGTCAAGACCGCTATTCAAATGGCAGATAAGTTTTCCAAAATAATTATAATCGGAGAGGACACCGAACTTTTAATTTTATTAACCACTAAATCACCATCTTCTTCCAAGATTTATCTGATGAAACCTGGAAAGGGGACTTCACAGAACACATTCTACTCTCCAAGATACTTCAACTTTCCCTCTGCTGTCAAAGAAAACCTTTTGCTCTTGCATGCGATAAGTGGCTGTAACCTCTGCTTTCGATCGTCAAATAAAGATAAAATTTGTTAAGCTTCTCGCAAGCACAAAGGCTGTACAAGAGGCTGTTTAAGTGTTCCACCACACAGATCCTAATCCTGATTTCAGCAGGTCAACTGTTCCTGTATTCACCGAAGAAGATGAATGAAACCTCCTTGGAAGATATTCGATCTTTTCAATCTTTCCTCTCTTCCCCCAACGAATGCAGCCGCAGCCCAATATTTTCTGCGTGTCTTCTACCAGATTCAGTGCTGGTATGAAAGACCGAAAGATCCTCTCAACTAGGGCTGGAGAAAGAAGTACGCGCTTTGGCCAGCTCCACCTGAAATCCTGAACACCGTTTCTTGCAAATGTTCTAAGGGTGAAGAGCAAAGTAGGCATGAAATGTTCAATGATTTGCCTCAATTACCAGGGTAAGTCATGCTTAAATTCAGCATCATTTGAGGATGACGGTTTGTGTCAGATCCCAGCAATTATGGATGAAGACATGAACTAGGAAGAAGTGGATGACGAGGAACTCGACAGTGTACAACCGTTCGAGAGTGTGTTAGAAGATGGACTTAACCCTGTAAATGGCAGACTGCACTTTGGTACGCTCTCTCGGGCATAGAACGCAACAAGCTCGAATAATAGCGAGAATTTGCATATTCCGTTATTTAATACACTTAAAATCATCCATTCGTAATAAAACTGGCACCGTTGGAAAGCTAATTAATTAATTAAACTTTAATTTTTGTATTTTAAACTTTTTTCGTAAAATGTATATTTACATATGTAATCAACGTTTCAAAATCTTAGTATGCTAATCAGCTGTGATTCACGCGTCAACCCCGTATACTGTTAAGACCTTGTCTCATTTTCAATGGTCTGCAACTCCTCACAGAAGTCATTTATGAAGAAGATCATAACAGCATTGAATTCAGCAGACGATTCTCTTTAAAATGGTGTCTTTGAAAACAGCTGTTCTACAGGATTTACGGTGAAAGCTTGTAATTGGTCATAGATTTGGCCAATATGCAAGCCTGTTTAGAATCGATTCTTACAGTCTTATTCGATATATCCCTAAAATGTATAGTATATGGTTATAAAGAGAAAACTTCACAGTTTTGATCTATGTCCAATTCAATACATTTAGATTTCATAGGTTGGTACCAATGAACTTCTAAAATATGCTTAGAATGCAACTTTGTCTTCCGTCGCAGTTCGTTTTATACGTCAGTTATAACATTTGTTTTGTGTTATTTTATGGTTATTACAGTTTATAAAATAGTGTTATATTGTGTTTTAGTTATACATAAATAAGTGTAGATTGTGTTTAAGTGAAATTAGGCTTATAACGGTGTTCTAATAAAACGGTAAGTGAAGAAATAAGACTGCCAATTTGATATTTTTGATTTTTCATTAAAAAATGTAAAGTTATGTGAAACCTGGTAGAATGCTATTCGATTCTACATTTCATTCTCGAATTTTTGGTAAAAAAAAACGTTGTTTGAAGCAAAAAATGTATAGGCCTAGTCACTTTGAAATTAGTCATGATTTGCAGGTTATGTAGTAAAAACGTTCAAAGTGTTATTTTGAACTAAACAATTGTGAAATTGAAATATATTTTTACTTATTTCTATTTAAAACTAAATTATAAAATTTTTGTGAATTTTGAAAAAAATTACAAAAATGTTTTACTATTTTTTATGTAGGCATAAAGTTGGTTTTTTCCTTCCGTTTCTGAACATTTTTTTGCTTTCTAATGTAATAACTTTTACAATTTTAAAAGAAACTAATTTTAGTGGCATATTTGAATTCTTTGAAGTTTTTTTCTACAAAAAAGCTACGGAACACTTTTGGATTGTGGTTCATTTACTATTTTTTGAGAGTTAAAAAAAATACTTGCAAAACGTTAAAAACCGGCTTTTCAATTTTCGCTATTATAGCACTGCCATATAAAGGGTTAAAACAATTTCGACTTTTTGAAAAATTTAGTACTAAACATTTTCTAATTTGAAAATTTATGTGTCTATTGAACTTGAAATTGAATTGTCCACAACTTTCATCCAATGACCTTTTTCAATAGAAGTAACCGTTTAAAAGATATGCGCAGTATGAAATGTAAGTTTGCACGGAAATGGTCAAAATTACAGTTTTTTGGTTGTCAATTTAGGCTATATCCCTGAACCAAATTTGATGTTCGACGCGGAATTTAACCCTTTTTAATTTTAGAAAAAATAACTTTTTCTGTACGACGTACCATTTTCAAGATATAGACAAAAAACTGAAAAACGTGCAAAAATTTTACGGTTTTATGGCTTACAAACATTATGCTCACCTCCTACAACGGTGCAAAACTTAGATTACATGTATTTGAAACCTAATGAAGATTTTAAAACAATTTCCAGCATTCCCGGAATTAATTACTCAATTTTAATGGCCTATATTACAAGAACCTTATATTGTTTTTTTTTTTTTTATTTAACTACAGTAGAACCCCTCTTAACCGGTCAGGTTGGGACCGAGACCCTGGCCGGTTACGAGTTTGGCCGGTTGAACCGAGGTTCCCGTAAAAAATAGATTTTAGTTCAAAAATAACCTACAGTACATATTTCATAAATAATAAAGGAAATAAGACGTTATTGCAACTGATTTTATTGTATGTACTGTACTGTATTTAAGAACTAAACTGAAAGAAAAATGTACAGTACACTTCCTCCTCCCCCATTCCACTCCCCTTCCCTCGCCTCCTTTTCTCCCCTCCCGTTTTCAAGCACTTTTGCTCTCACGAAATTCAGTAAAGGTTCCGACAAATAAACAGATGAAGAAAGAGAAACAAAGGATGCCGCTTGGTTAATTGATTCCAAGAAAAAATAATACAGTTGCCGTGGGAAGCAAGATTTGATCCCCCCTCTTGCTTCCGCAGCAAGAATCAATCGACAAGGCGGCTTCCTTTGTTACGCTCCTCCTCCCCCCCTTTTCCCTGCCACAACATTAACACATACAGTAGCACAAATAACATTGCGTCATCCAGAAATGTCCGTCAAATAATCGATGTTTGAGACTTCGGCCAGTTAATATATTTGATTTTGTTGTTCCTTGAAATAGGCCGGTTAAGCCGAGGACCGTTTGATCCGAGGCCGGTTAAGAGGGGTTCTACTGTAAGTACAAAGTTTGTGTTTTATAATTATATGGTCTGAGAGGGACCAACCAGTTTTAATTGTTGTCAATATAAAGCATCACAAAATTTGGTCATGTCTTTGTGACCACAAAATTGACTTTGATTTCTATTGGCTGCCTTCCATGATATGATTGAAATTTGATGATTTGGGGGTTTACAATTTAGTTTTAATTTTAATTTTTGCTTTAACAATAATTTTTGCATATAAAACATACTCTGACTTTTATTAGATGCTAATTCATTTACCTATTTCACTTCTATTTGAAAATGAAAGTGGTCTCAAAATTGATCTTTGTGGAACATCACATTAAACCTTTCCAGGATGAATTGTTGTATTTTATATGATTTATAAACACACAAGATCTTTGTTTTTATTCAAATATGTAAGATTTCACCCACACTAATGCATTATTTGTAAAATTGCATTTTAATTTTTTTAGTAAAATATTTTGTACCACAGAATAAAATACCTTAGGTAGGACTCGGTAACAAAAACTACTAACAGACCCTGAATCCTTCCATACCCTCCAATCTCCTTTCCAAGCAACAAGCAACTAAAATTGTGCTACACCTCAGTCAAAAATGAAAACCAAACCAAACTTAAGGTATTAGGGTAAATACACACTGCAAGCGTAGCGGAGCAGAGCGTAGCGGATAGATCAAAACCATTTTTGTTAACGAGGCAATACACACTAAAAGCATAGCATAGTGGTTGAGAACAACCTGGTTTGTTTTCGACAGCAGATTTCCATAACCTCATACATGGATTTTGAGTAATTAATAACAGATGTGTATGCGAGGGCACCGTTGTGGATTTCAAAACACAAACTTCACCACAATCGAGGTGCAATTGAGAAGCTGTGGGTGAAGTAGCAAAAGCTTTGGGTACTACAAGTTTATTTTTATTGAGGACGTAGCACTACCTACAATTTGGTTATTTGAAATATAGAGTAGGTAGAATACGAGTAACAACAAACGGTACCAGAAACTGGCACATGCTTTCTCACAAACATATTTAAATTATTAAACAGATTCACTGTGACTTCATAATTAATTGTATTAAAGTAACTAATAAATATAATAATAATAACAGTGCTTTATTATACAGATTTCTTTTCTTTTTTTTTAACATAAATATACTTAATTTAATAACACTGAGAGGCAATGGTCTTTAAATACCATCTGCCAGGTTGGTCAAAGTTTTTGTTTTTTATTTTAATGGCAAAACTGTTTGTAAATCTATAAACTATATACTATTTTATAATGTTTCAAACTATATATATAAAGAAAATATATTATACTACATACATGCTATATACTTATACATTAATACAATCACACGTACATATTTGCATTAATACATACAACAAAGATACTCAGACAACTAGAAAATATATTACATGTATACAGACAAGTTAATCAATATTCCCTGACATATATTAATAATTGAATTCTCTAATAAATATATTACTGTATTAGATATAGAGAAAATTATTCAATCGATTTCGAACAAATTTGCACCAAACATGTCAATTAGGCCTGTATAGATGCACGAAAAAAGATTTTGAAAAACAACCCCATTTTTGGCCAAAAAACCCCCAAAATCAGTTATTATTATTAGCTAAGCGAGAATTTTTAGAAAGTTGCGGTTTTTTGCATATGGCAGGGTATATTAAGGGCTGCAAATATGCCAAATTTGATCAAAATGATTAAAGCCGTTTTTTTATAAAAAAAAACTGATTTTTTTGGGGGTTTTTGGCCAAAAAGTGGGTTGTTTTTCTAAAATGTTTAAAACCTCTTTTCGTGCATCTATACAGGCCTAATTGACATGTTTAGTGCAAATTTGTTCAAAATCGATCGAATAGTTTTCTCTCTAGCTTTGTATACATACAGACATACATTTGTAAAAACCTCTTTTTTAGACTCAGGGGGTCCCAAAACGTATATTTCCACAAAAATCTCATCATAGATTTTTTTTGCGATCACTATACTTTCTCTATACTATAGTATAGTGAGAAAGTAAAAATCGTAATTTTTTCCACAACATCCACTTTAAATAACAGTTTTCACTTAGCAAACTATTTCGAGGCAGCTTTGACAACAAATGTTGACGAATACGCTGCGCTGGCAGTGTGAAACATCATCCGCTCTCTCCCAAATCTGCTACGCTGCGCTTGCAGTGTGTATTTACCCTTATATGGCTTAATGTGGGTGTTTATAATATACCATCTGTACTATTAAAGGAAAACTACTGTAAAAGATAAAATGGACTTTAACTACTTTTATAGTATTATTTATACTGTAAAACTTGATTAAACAATATTTGTATTTACCTAATACAATTATTAAAAATAAAACAACAGAAATAATATTCTCAAATAGTTTCATTAACCCCATGATTATGAATTTAATTAACTAATTCACGTTAATAATTACCTTAATGCCAACAATCCTTGCATATACTAGAAGACTACCGGTTTCAACAGTATAGAATCATCTTCAAGTCCTGGACATCATTTTTCATATCTCATTCCTTTTTGGAAGTCATCAAGAAATAGAATTTAGCCTATATATTAATCTATATTTATAAAATATGAAATTTAAATTTATATATATAAAAATATAAATATAAATACAAACACTTCAGACACAAATTTAACAAACAGGACGTAAACTCAATTATTAGCCCAGCCAATAAAGGCCGAAAATCACCATATGTCGCAACTAATTAGGAAAAAGCTGAATTTGTTATAATATGTGATAGAACCTTATGAGAAATGCATTTTCCCAAAAATCCCCTCCTCCTAGTGCTTCTTTTCCACCACCCCTTACAGCTTACAAATGCAGAATTTCACTAGATTGCTTACCAGTTTTTGAATAATCATTATTAGCAAAAATTAGCCTCGGCTAATGCGTCAACTCAATCATTTTTTTAGGTTGGGACAAATCGTTATCTTTTACGTTATTATAAACCCCTGTTTACTGTCAACTAATATTTTGACCACTTGGTTGTAACGTCATAAATCTACAAAATAACAATGTCAAACTTTGAATTCAGCTTTCTCAGAACTTGAAAAATGTTAGAATTCCTCCTTTCCTTTGATGTCAGGCCGCCTATTTTCTCCCTCCTCAGAATCAAACCGCGAAATAAACAAACTACGTATTTTTTTCACAAGTAAAATGTAATCTCCGGCGAGTCCCATCAAAGTCGGTAGAGGGGGGCAGTTCTACTATAGCAACACTGCTAACTATCCCACCCCTCCTAAGGAACAATTCACACGCTATGCGGCGTCAGTTGTATGCTGTGTGTAATTAAACCTATGACCTTGCTGGGAAAGTGTTCGGACAATATAAAAGCACGGGATAAACCACTCAATTGAATAGCCTGTCGAGACATTTACGTAAATGTGATCAGACAGTTACCCCCCCCCCCCCCCCCACAGTTCCAGAGTTGCTTGAAGCTTTGCATTGTGTGAGTTAACTGACTGTATGTGATTCTTTGTGCTACTGCTAGATTTTTTACTACTGTAAATTCTAATCATGCATGTTGTAGTAGTGTTGCTAATAATCATGGCAAATGTTGTCAATAATAATAATACTGTATAGTTGTTTGTCCTTACACTCAAGGTAACAAAAATACTATTTCCTGTTGGTACATCTTTATAACGTCACTCGGATGTAGTGTCAACATTCATTCGGTCCCTTTGTTGATGCTATAACCAAGTTCAACTGAATATATTACAAACAGTACATAAATACACTCATTTACTTAAATAATATTGCACTTTAGCGATTGTCCAAATAGCCTTGCGAAGCTGTGTCAGACCATTGGAGCGGCGTGCAAGCGATATCTTTGACGATGTCCCAAGCGCAAGCAATCAAAATAAACGAGTAATGAACCACATCGTCTTAAAGCTAAAGGTACATACTAAAAGTATTATTTGTACCATTTTTGTGTATTTTAAGTAAATTCACTGAGAAACCAGTTTTTTTATGTTTGTTGTTTAGTAGCTCCCTTAATATTAACTTTAATGAAAAGTTTATAAGAACAAAACTTTTTTGATAGTTATCAAGGAACAACATTTTTTTTAATTATTTGCTACGATAAGTATTAAAGAACTTGTAAGCAATCTAGTGAAACTTTGCATTTGTAAGCTATAAGGGGGTGGTGGGGGAAGCACAAGGGGGAGAGGCGAATACTTTTAAGAAAATACATGTCTCATAAGGGTCTTTCAAATATAAAAAAAATCAGCTTTCCCCTAATTAGTTGACAAAATTGACTGGCTATATGCACTGACAATATCAAACAATTAAATTCTATGTTGAAAGTTGGCAGGTGAGTAAGGTCGTTTTATTGCTATCAGATAGTTCTATAACTCCCTTTAGTCGCACTACTGTGTTGTTTAATGCATTTTATGAATAATTTATTATTAGTCTATAATATACTAGTAGTCCACTGAAAAATATGCAAGAATTGTCGGAATTAAGGTCGACAGCAGAATAACCTAAACCTGTAGATAATATTTCTATTAAATTTATAAACGTTTGATCACTGCTACAAGATACCATCTTTATATACTGAACAAATGACAAAGGAATTAACACATAATTTAGTGGAATGTTTACAGGATGTGAGTAAATGTTGTCTTTTACTAATTAACCTAACCATAAGCCAATTGCATAGAGTCTTACAAAACCATACAACATGCTCAATCTGACCATTCCCATGGGCATTCATAATTTGTCAATAAGATTGAATATGTTAAATTAATCTAAAAAGCAAAACATACATTTTAAAACTTTTTTTAACCTTTTGCGCTCCATAGGCGAACTCAGTCCGACATCGCTAATTTGCCGTTGCGCTCCACTGTCGGACTCATTCCGACACACGTTTTAATATGATTTCTATGTTCTAAACAAGTGTAGAATCTGTGGTTTTCTGTCTAATGAGACTTCAATGTTGTTAAAACAGTTTAGAAACCAGTGATAGATTATATTGGCTGTTGAATATATTTTATATCTCTCTGAAGTTGAGCAGCTGTTTGCCAGTCATGATCAAGAAATACAAATAGCATCGTCTTTTATCTTGAGTCTTGTAACTTTTGTTTACGCTTTTTCAAGTGGTATTTATTTTTACTGTACGTTATTATTTTGCAGTTTTGTGTAAATTGTGTTAATGTAAAGATCTTGTTTTTGTTTTATTTTGTGTTGAGAAATGGCAACTGTTTAAACTATACGTTATCGTGGTTATGTACCATTATTTCGCAAAAATGTTATTGTTAAAATAAATTTTTGAATAAATATAAATACAATTGACATACTTAAACAGTCATATTTACTGAAAAACTATTTTTAAAGCTCTAATCATTTTTATTACTACTTTTAAATTCATTAAAAAAACATATTTTTTTTATTTTTTTTACCTAATATATTCAAAATAGGCCTACTCAATAAAAAAATGTTGTTAAACTTCAAGAATATTTTTTAAATTATTTATTATGGTCACATTTAGTGTAATAAAGTATTTTAAAAGCTCTAAACTCTATTATTCTTATTTTTAATTTCATTACAAAACAAAATAATCGATAGATTTTTTTGACCGATTATATTAAAAATAGGCCTACTCAATTAAAAAATTTGTATTTAATCTTTCAACAAGTTTTTCCTTATTCTCTGTTTTATTCCGAACAAAATGATATATAATAACTTATGTTTACTATTTATAGGAATTCTATAGCTAATTTACAAAAATAAATCTGCAAACAGTAATATTTTAATTGGATCTGGTGGAGCAGCCAAGTGTCAAATAAATAGAGTGCAAAAGGTTAATTTATGGTCATAATAAGTATGGGGTTATGGGCATCACATATACATATAAAATTTACAATAATAATAAATCAAGTTAGTTACCAAGTAAAAAGTAATATTACCTTTATAAAGAGTCCATAATCCATTTATTGATTGCACTGTTATTGGTCCTAAGAAGAGTATCATCGTCAATAAAAGAGGTACTGTACCAGCCATTAAAAGCCCTGGAAGTCTTAGGCCTAATACTTCCCAAATTGTGTTCTGAAACAACATATTTATATATTTTATTTGCTGGATAACAAGGCACAAATTCTACATTTTTATATCATTATCAAGTCTGAAGAATAAATCATAATCATCAAATAAATAAATAAAGCATAACTCATAAAGTAAGTTATGTTGAATTTCTATTTAAAAAAAAATTATTATCCAGACAAAAGATTTGTTATTGTGAAGAATTTGTTAGTGTTAGGTCCCCAATCAAAGTTATACTGTACATCGCCTACAGATATAGTAAATTGTATAATTTAAATTCAGCAGTTGGCGCTGAAGTGTAATGATACAATCATCTTTTCAGAGACAGGTTATGTAACCCCAATGCAACCTTAACTATCCAAAGAACTTAGCTAACACAAATAGACCAATGTAATTATTAATGTTACAATAACACTTGTAAATATTGGTAAGTAAACACCAATACTTGAAACACCAATACCCAATATCTTTAACATGAGCAACAACAAAATAATTATAATAATATATTATAAAATAAAATTGAAATAAATTTATAATAAATGAATCTATAGAAACAGGCCAGACTAGCTTTGTGAGTAATATTATTTCAACAGGAAGTTACAACGGATGTACCAGCTTAAATTACTTAAGACACAAATACACTGCTTTGCGTTATTCGGTGTGAATCAACGAGTGCAGACACTCGATAAATACTGCCAAATCTGTAAAACTGGAAAGCCAATATAAAATTCAAATAGTCCAATCAAAAAATAATTCAAATGCGTGAAACTGTGTGGTGGGGAAATTTTAGAGAAGACACGAGGTCTGTCATCAACTAAAATTCAATCAATGAACACCTAGACCAAACCTTTCGAGATGCATCAGTTTTATTTTACATCAATTATTTAATAAAGTAACTTCATCATCAGTAACCAAAGAGATCAGTACTGGATGATCATTAACTTCATCATCCAAGTAAAATATAATCATTTAACAAAGTTTGAATCAAGTTATATACATCAAATGGATCCAGGAACTATCAAAACCAAGGAATAAAGTGCAGTAGTGAAGTGTAACATAAAATTAATAAAAGTCAATAAGGGAGTTTATAAAAATCAAATAAAAGTGCAAATTGTGTGAGAGTGGGAACAAAAAATTATGTAAGTAGCATTAATATTTCATTTCATTGTTAAGACAGATCTCGAGGGTTAAAATTAAATAGCAAACGAAATCATATCCAGAGTATTATATCAGAAGTAACATTAAAATAAATAAATAATCATTCATTAATAAATAATTGTATTGGGACGGGTTTATTAGGATTAACTAAAGAAAGGGTTCTAAAACACCTCATAAGTAATCGAAATCAGTCACCAAAGCAACTTAATATCATTCATAATATAAAAATGTATAAATAATATATAATAAGTTTTGTAATAAGTTAGTACTATAGTGATTAATTAATTGAAAGAAGATGTGTCAGAGTTTAAATTAACAATTGTATTATGTACTAGTAATTAGAAGTATAGTAGAGCGTCGATAATCCGAACGTCAAAAATCCGAACGCGTTCTGAGGAAGCCCCTGCAAAAATTTCATTTTCGTTTTCGCAAATTCCAATTATTGTGTCGTTGAAAATTTCACAAAAATCTTTATCGCAATTTGACATCTTTAGCTCTTTTTAAACACTTCTTAATACATGCTCTCACACGTCCACACAGCAGACTGGTTGTCAGTATTTTCACTGTAACGCTAATAAGCTGCTTTAGCGCCAGCAGTAAACATACAGAAAATTCATTCATTTCTACTTGTGTAATCATTATAACAGTGTGTCGTACATACAGTAGTGTACTATACAGTTTGTGTTAACTATAATGTACAAGTCAACTTTCAATTATGTACTGTACTGAAATTGAGAGTTACAAGTGTAATCATGTTGGCCCTACTGTGTACGTGCATGTTCTTCTAAATCATAATATGTAAGTAGTCTTACAATCTGTATTGTAATTACATTACTGCTTGTACTGTTTAACCACTTTAAACACACACCTAAGAAAATGCTATTTAGGATTAAAGGACATATATTTTATCCTAAATAGCATTTTCATGGTTGTTTTCAAAAATCCGAACCACCTTCGGTCCCAATTAGTTCGGATTTTCGACGCTCTACTGTAGTTTCAAATTCAATGATTAAAATAAGACACATAGATTTTAAGGCTTTGAGAGCGGGAAATTAAATGACTAGCACCGCCCTCCTTAGACGAATGTAAACTTTAATTTTATTACCTTTGGAATGATAAATTGAGTAGAAATTAATTGAGTCAGATTTACATGTATTTAACTATTTTGTGAAAAATAATCATTGTAGGAACTATTTTCAGAAATTTCAGAATATATTTAATAATTTTGTGAAAAGGTCTCTGTACTTATTTCTACCTAGTTCTTTGGAGTATGTCACATGCAAAGCTTTTGATCCGTAAGAAGGACCTGGTGGAGCCCTCAAAACTGAAAAATATTATCATTCAAAAAACACATTGAAAACAAAATAATTTACAAAACTGTACATAGACTTACACACTCTAAAGAACAACAGTTTCCAAAGTAACTACTGAAATAAATTTAGACTACATAAAACCTTTATAATAGTAGTAAAAGAACATCTGAAACAAATCAGTATAATACACAATGTTAGGCTAAGTTTCACTAATAAACTTTGACTGATATCACTTGCACATCACACATTAAAAACGCAAACACATTCACATTGATATCAAACACAAACAATAATAATTCCATTTTATTATCACAACTTTATTCCGATATTCCGCAGTAAAAACGTGGTACAAAGGCAGTTTCTTAACTAATAAATGAAGAGGTGGCTGTGGCGCAATATGTAAGGATGTACATCTAACTTGGTACAATTAAATCTCCAACACAATTTCACAAGTTTATAGTAGCTAGCATTCGGTTTCTGTGTATTACATTACTGTCTTGTAGCATAGAGATGTGCCGTTTAAAATATTGTTTATATACAATATAGACTATATTATCAATGAATTAATTGTTTGATACCTTTTAAATAAATGAATGAACAACTTTTTGTACTATTTCACAATTTTTATTGATTGAGCCGTGCCGACCTAGGTTTGGCCAGCTACGGCATTATCGAAGGCAACTTAAAGACTAAAGGAACAAGAAAACAAATCCAACACACAGCAGTTGGGTGCAGGTAGTACAAAATACCGTTAGGTTAGGGATGGGAGGGAATCGAACTGGTCAATAACAACAGTTGTAGAAGTGGCGAATTACTTAAATCTATTTGTTCATTTAAAACTAAACTTATGTCCTTATTAATTAACCTCTTAATTTCTAACATTTCCAAAGCATCAAACTTATTACCCTTACAATTAACATGAAGTACATTAAAATCTGTATTTAAATTAAAATCTAAAATGTTATGTGTTTTTAAATGATTAGAAAAACTAGAATCATCATAGTTCAGTCGCCAACTTCTGTTATGTTCGCTTAATCTAGTTTTAAAACTACGACCTGTTTGCCCTACTTTTTGATAAATTATTAATTTTGTCTTTGGAATTATTTAAAATATTTCCCAGACATTTATTATTGTAATAGGCAGATCTACAATGCTTTTTCTTTTCTAATAATTTACCTACGGTATCGCTAACTTTACCGATGTAATTGATTCTACCCCATTTATCTGTGGTTTCATTTTTACAATAGTTATATTGCAATAATAATGTATATCTGTTGAACACAAAAATAGCGGCACACAAACACTTTATTATTTAGTTATATACTCTTTAAGTCAATTATTCTGAGACTGTAGTGGGATAGGAAGCTGAATCTTGGCTTAAATAACTTCACTAGCCAAATTGTGTTCTATATAAACCTGTGATTTTTATTTATTTATTTATTTATTTCTCCAGCTTCCCTTTGATTACAAAAGTTTGGCGTTGCCAATGGTTTTTGGCAATTATTGTCTGTGGTTTTTTTCAATAATGAATTCCAATTAGGCTATTTTCTCTTCATCCTAGAAATTTCCTTTAGTGCTGGCTTGATCTTCTTTTCTTCTGGGATTAAGTTTGTAAGTGTGTGTGTGTTGAGGAGCAAGAAATGTGATTTGGTTAATTTTTTTTTTAAATTGATTTCCTCTGAGAAGTAGAAATGCTTGAATAAACTTAACAGATATTATAAAACGTTGCTAACTAAATAAATTGACTAAAATACTTAAATAACTCCTTATTACATTTAACATCTTACAATCTAAATTTTATATTAATTTGTTTAGGAGCCGTATGATTTTTAATTTATATTTCGTAGCAAATTACATAGACCAATCACAAGCGTGATTGATTTTGTGGGTGGGGTTATAGTAGGAGAAAGATGACCGATGTTTGTTCAATTTTACATATCTAGGCCATGATTTTATATTTTTCTTGGCTTATCAATGCATAGTTTAGATTTTCGCCAAAGACCTTCTGTTCGTAAAAGAGTTGGTCCTTTCTATACGCCATATTTGTTTTTATATTTAAATCTTGGTTTTCTCGTATTTGAATTTATTTTAACGCTTTCCGCTTAAAATTTGGTATTACTTGGACTATCAGTTCCTGATTTCTAACATAAATATTTGTTTGTAAACTTCGGATCGGGTTAATATTATAATTTTCTTGGATAGATACGCTACTTTTACTTTGTTTTGAGGTAAGAAATATGTGTCTAAAATGTCGGGAAATAATTTAAATAAAATTGTATAGTGTTAAAAGTCAGGTTATTTAGTGTTTCTCACGCTTTCCTAGGTGTTTCAAATAATTACCGCTAGGTGTCGTGTGTTCACCATCGACTACAGTTTGAATGGAATTCCTGAAAGCTCCTTCGCTCTCTATTAAATTGATCATTTAATTATTTTATTTATTTACATTTTGGTATATTAAACAAATAAAACTGTTAGGTAATCCTAAAGATAAAATTCCAATGTTGGAAAAGTCTGGAATTTATGAAATAAAATGTGACACTTGTGAAAGGGTTTATCTAGGCCAAACAAAGAGAAAAATTATGACGAGATTTAAAGAACACATATCACATATTAAGTACAATAGGCCTAAAAAATCTAGCGTTGCGGAGCACATTCTTGAAACAAACCATAACTTGGAAATATCCAATGTTAGGTTAAAAAAAGAAGTGACTTCAAACAAGTTATTGAACAGCTTGGAAAGCAATTCCATTTTTCAGGCTGACAATGATATGTTATTAAATGCAGATAAAGGGCCTATTCCTAACTCGTCATTGTTTTCTTTACTTAGGACTGGATAGGAATCTTTAGCAATAGATAGTACTGTATTTATTATTGGTAATATTTCTTAACCTAAATTTAATTTTTACTTTCAGTTATTTGTATTTTTTAAACCATAGACCTATATCATTTATATTTTGTTGATCTGTATTTGTTAATATTGGGTTTTAAAGTTTATGTTATTTTATTTTATTAAGTACCGGTACTTAATTTTTTTTGTTTGTTATTTATTTCAGTAGGCCTATTAGTTTTTTATTTTATTTTATTATTATTATTTTAATTTCTGTTTGACTATTTATAGTTTTAGTAGACCAGTTTGTTATTTTTTTATTTTTTTTTTTTTTTTTTGTATTTAATAGTTTTATAATTTATTGTTAATAATAGAACATGTAGGAGATTTAATGTGGCTCCCCCATTCCCCCTCCCCCACCAGGTCGGTCTAGGATTAACTGGTATGGGGAGGAGTGGGGGGAGGGCGTGGACAGTATATATAGGGCTGTAATATTTTATGTATACTTTAGTAGTGTTAAAACCCTCTGAGGATGATGACCATATCATCGAAATGTCCATAAGGGTAAGGTATTAAACTTAACTTACAATTTAGTTGTTTAGTTATAGTTTTTGCTCCTTGTTTGTGGTTCGGGTTTTTATTTAAATCAGTGTGATTTTGGTATAGTTCGAATTGTTACAAGTATTTCAATGGAAACAATACAAAACTTAGAATTTTATAATGTTAAGCGTTATAAAAATGAAAAATTTATTTATAAAAGGTTAAAAAAAAGTTAAAAAAGTTAAGTTAAAATAAAAATATATTCAATTTAATAAAAAGATAATAAGTTAATTATCGTTTAGTTATTATTTACTTCGTTATTTAATTATTTATACTAGTTTTAGTTTTAGAAATTAAGAGGTTAATTAATAAGGACGTAAGTTTAGTTTTAAACGAACAAATAGATTTAAGCAATTCGCCACTTCTACAACCGTTGTTATTGACCAGTTCGATTCCTCCCCCATCCCTAACCTAACGGTATTTTGGCCTACCTGTACCCAACTGCTGTGTGTTGGATTTTTTCTTGTTCCTTTAGTCTTTAAGTTGCCTTCGATAATGCCATAGCTGGCGAAACCTAGGTCGGCACAGCTCAATAAAGCTTTGTGAAATAGTACAAAAAGTTTTCATTTATTTATTCATTATTTAATTGCGATATAAAACATACTTCAACAAAAATCACTTTACTTGGAAATCAAAACAAAAACATTCATTTAACCTAAAACTCTATGTTTACCTTTTGTCATCTGTCAATTCACGTATGATCCAATCTATGCAACATGACACCAATCTGTGATTCTATTGCGGATCGTGCACGCTTACGTCGTAGCATAGATATTGTACAATGCAATCTCTATGCTACAATTTAGGCGGCAATGTTCATCTTTTTCGCGCCAACATAACCACATATTTGCCATGCTTCCTAATTTTGCATATCATTCTTTAACACTAAAAATTTATTTTAATTAAATCTTATCTCGGTCGAGGTTTTTCAAGCTGAAAAAGTACTCACTAAGTAGGGTCGCGGTGACAAATGAAAGTTAAAACATTGTGATGAACAACAACTAAGCGTTTACTCGGTCATGTTATAAATAATCTTACAACAGTAAAAAGCTAGCAAATTACATAAATCTTAAGACATCATTTTACAATTCAATATAAAACAACATAAGAAAAATACAAAAGATGAGACACAATTTTATTTAAGATATAAAAAAGTTATTCTAATTACAGACAATCAAATTTTAAAGAATGAATCTAAGTTATGCAATTTGTAAAATAGTCCAAAAAAGTTCAAATTATTACCTAGGTTTTTTAGAATACTATTTGTATACTTGCATATCGTACGATGGGCCCGTATAACACTGTTTTTTCTTTCACCGTTCACTAATTCCCATAGCACTAACACAATCATTGCAAAGCACATGTCGTGAAATACATATCACCTTAATCCTGCCGAATTACTCATAGAAATTTGTCAACGAAGTGTACATACTTTGTACCAACAATAAACTTGCCCTTAGGCTACAAAACTTGACTTTAAATTACAAAAAACTCATTTAAAACTGAAGATAAATGTGGACCTCCACATTTATTAAAACAGACTCGACGCCATGACTATTCAGAAGTAAGTGTTCTCTACAAGACGGAAATCTACATCACTCGTTCCAACCAGCACTACTACCAATGTTAGAATTTATTCTCGTTTCTTTACTCTACAGACATTCGTGCCGTACATGATTGTGTTATTATAGTTCTTTTACTATTGTTTGAATTGTGTTATAAATGTTTTAAGACATTGTTGTTTTTGTTTAGGTTCTGGTTTAATACGCACTGTTCTTATTTATCGTTTGTATATATTACACTTTTTCATCAAAAATGTCCAATGTCATATCTATATATATAAAATCGAAATACCACTGACTCATTGATGATCACTATATCTCGAAAACGAAACAACATATTAACTTGATACTTAACATAGTGGTTCCTCTTATGCTCTAGATGTGCAATAAGAC
>JAGFPH010003275.1:115066-134617 GCA_018207615.1 Philaenus spumarius | reverse complement strand
ATACTTAACATAGTGGTTCCTCTTATGCTCTAGATGTGCAATAAGACGGGATTTTAAAATATTTTGCGTTTAAGGTTATTAAAAAATTAAAAGCGTTAGAAAAATAGATAAAAGCCAAATGCCACTGACTCACTATTCATCACTGTTTCTCAAAAACAACATGCTTAAATGAAATGTTCAGTTTAATTAAGTGTTAAGATTTTTAAGCTGAACTTTTAACTAAATGTTTTTGTGCTAAATGTTCAGGATTTTCCCGGGAAGGTTTTATGCGTTGCCATACCGTTCATCCGATTGTGATGGGACTTTTGTTAAATGTTCAGGATTTTCCCGGGGGGGGGGATTTTTTCCTGCGGCAGCAACGCGCCGGGTACCAGCTAGTATGTATATATATGTAATATTCTTTTAATGATGTTCACTTACAAACGATGTATTTTGTTATCTATTTAGTTTAAGTCTGCTTTTTATTTATTAAATTGTTATTAAAACTTATTAACCTTGTGTTTTTTTTATTTATGTATAAGAATGTAATTTAATCATAATACTTTTACCTTGCGTCTCTCATTTATATATATATAAAAATGTAGATGTCTTAATTTACTATTCCCTTCATACTTTGTGTCTTTATATATGTATATAAATATTTTAATTTACCGGTTTCTTTATTTTATCGTTTCACGGGTCGCATATGTCACAATTTAAGAATTATTCAATAAAGTAAACAAAATTATAAACAAGTAATTTACTTACTACAATTCACGTAGGTCTACTTAAAAGTGTAAATTATTAAATGAAGACTAACCTTGTATAAGACGTCACATCCAACAAACATGTACAAGATTAATGGAGAAAGAAACATCATTATAAAAACACCGAAGAATCTCTTCTTAATGGTTGATGGATGGTCACTGTAAACAAATAATCATTAAAAACTTATTATAAGAATGCCTTTCCTATTTAAGCCCGACTCAAGTTAAGTTGAGGCAGCGAGCCCAGGTAGAGGATTAGGCCCATGAATAGCTGGGGCTGCCTGGCGAGTAAATCCCATTCCCCCTCACCGAATACTCCACTTAAAAGCGGAAATGTAATAAAATTATTATTTTAGAAAAAACTCGATATTGTATCGTTATTTAACATAATACAAACAATTGTGTGTTTGTCCCATGTTAATCGGCCAACTTAAAGTGTCGGCCTAACTTTTTTTTTCTTCAATACAACGAATTACAAAATTAAATTTTTATTTATAAATGATAAGGCGGTATTTATATTACATTAATTAACATAAAATAAGAATTATCAAGTTTAGCCAAATTTACTACCCAACAGTGACTTTGTAATGGACAATGCCTCCTACCATTCGAGAACCGTAGAAAAATTTCCGAACAAGAACTGGAAAAAAAGTGATATCCAGAACTATCTGTCAAAGAAAGGAGTTGAATGGTCTAGTTCATGTGTGAAAGCTGAACTTTTACAGTTGGCGGAACCTTTTCGACTGACATAATAATCACAATAGACCTAGTCTAAAATATTTAAACAATTAAAAATCAAAGGATAATCAATGGGTCTCAAAGGTAATTCGGGTTAAGGCCTTTGTAGATATCAAACCAAAGTAATTCGGCCTAATAGCCCTACATCTTAAAAAACATTGGTATTAGCGCAGGAGAGGGTGACTCCGGGTTTTAGGAAAATTGTATTATATTATGAAACTAGACGTCAAACTAACTGTAAAAGCACAAACAAATTTTGCGGAAATTAAATATTATAGAAACTGCGACGAAAAGAAAACTGAAAAAATACTGGTTAAGTATTTATTACCGTTTTGGTTCTAGTGTAGCCTATTAAAAAATGACTAAGGTAAACAGCCTAAATTCCGAACAGTTAAGGTAGGTTATGATGTAAAAATGAATTTTATATAGTTTTGGGAAGAGTTAGGCTTAAGTCATGGGTTTAAAACAATTCATCAAGAGTTGCTCTTCAATTTCATACCATAAGCAACGGTATTCAAGCGTTTAATACCGTATATATACGTAAAATAAGTGCCGAACGATCCGAACGACGTCGGTCCAATACCGATCGGCGACCGTTCCAACACCGAACGAGAGCTTTCCTTCACCGAACGACTCCTGTACCAGCATGCATTAAAGGAATAACAATGCCGAACGGCATTCAAAGTTAATGTAATGGAAGAAAATATCAGTGACTCACCCTGTGATGATCCAATCAGCTGCAACACCTCAAAAGCAACTTCGACATCCATGAGATGAGAGATATCCACCGCCAAGTTGATTAAATTCAAGTCCAAGATTGTATGATATGATGTTGTATGAAATATACTTTTTAATAATGAGGAAATAAGTTAACTTAACATGGGTTTTATTCTCAATAGAGTTTTATTCAAATTTAGAGTTGAAAACCCCTATTCAATACACAAAAGACATTAATTTTAGAATATACTATATAAAAGTAACAAAATAATGTTTAACTTCATGGATTAAATGACAACCAAAGTATGACTTAACTTTAAAAACATTATTTTCATATTGACATATGACAAATTAAAATGAAACTTTAAATATCAAAGTTAAAATTTAAAACAAGCTTTTTATATTGATATGTATAATTAAAATGAAACTATCACCATCAAATTTAAAATTTAAAACTTGTAAAACAAACGAACAAATAAAACATAACAAAGGTTATGGCATCCTAACTAAATATTCCACAAACTATATTACAATATGTACAAAAATGATTTTCCTGAAGGATTCTTTCAGGCCATTACTTTTTCTTTGAACGAAAAAAAACCACGTCTTTCTATTGATGGAGGACTCAGGATTTGGACGATTTCCGTCAAAGGTACATCGTCGTCAAAATCTTCTTCAGGCCAACTGAATTTATTTCCCCGCCTGGTCAAGAATTTAATGCCCGCAGAGTTCTCCTTCAACACTTTTATCTGTCCGGGGAAAAATTGTTTTCTTCCATCTACTATGTATGGAACAACTACCCAACTGTTGACACTTAATGATTCTAAGTCCTTGGGTTCGACAGGTGTTGGCTCATCGTCGTCTTCATCGGTGGTGGAGCTATCATTATTTTGAACACATTGTATTTGACGTTTCTTGGTGCCGATGTTTTCCTTTTTGATATCTTTTTTGTTTCACGGATCAATCGCCGCTGTTCTTTTTCTTTTTCAATTTGCTTTTTCTTTTCTTTTTTTTTCTGATGTATAGTTTGTAACTTTCCCCTGTTACCGCAGCTGGCGTTGGTTCTCTAAGTTTGAACTTTTTCTTCAGAGATGTTGGTGAGGGGTACATTAGGCATCTTTTGAATGGGGATGGCATAGTTGGGGTCATCGGCATGTCATTGTTTTGATCACTGGAGCTCACGGCAGGGACAGGAGGCGTGTTCAGTAAATCGGTGACAGACACCTGCATCAAAACAGGTACAATAAATTAGTAAAATCGTCATGTATAATACAAAAAAAGCACACAATGCCTAATACTGAACTTCCAAGAGAAAATTCTCTACGTGTTTCCTAAAAAAATATATATATTAATATATATATTGCAACGGATAAACCTTATGCAATGCGTGAAAAATTGAGTTTTGTTGTAAAACTGCAAAAATCAAGATTTCATAGCAGGAGTTGAGGTACACCCTATACTTAACTAGATTAGAATACGACAAGTCCCGGCCAACTGTACTGTGTCAACAGAGATGGACTTTTGTCCAGGAACTTGTTCCAAGTTGCCTGAAAGACTTAGAAAAATTAGTTATTTTTATACAGGAATAAGGTGTTAAATAAAAGTATAAAATTGATGAATTTTATGGGTAAATGTGAAACACGGGAGGTGGTAACATTGTTCATGGAAGTCACAATTTTGTAAAATAAAAAATGTTAAAGTTATAAAGAGTTAAAGTTATAGGAAATTCTCAAATTTCATCAAAATTAAATGAAAAAGATATTTTTGAAAAGCGTAAGAAAAATTGTATAAAAAATGTTAAATAACAAATTAAGGAATTTTTGGTATTTTAAAAGTTAGAGATAATTGTTAAAGTTTGAAGGTGAAAAAGCACCATAAAAAATGAAAAAGGGAAAATGAAAAAGTAAACAAGTTGTAAAGAAGTAAAAGTTTTATAAGATAAAAAGTTTATAAATTGTTAATTAATTAAAATAATAGGTGAGAAAGTTCATACCTATATTTTGCTAAAAATAAAATGAAAAAGGTGGTAAAAATAATAACCTAGTGTTAAGAAAGTAGTAAGGGTATAAAATTGTAAATCTCAATCGAAAGTATCAATTTTAAAGTTAAAATTCAAATTCAAAAGTAAATGTTAAATTTGGCAAATTTTGCAAGTCCCAAAAACAGAAGAAAAATCTTCGGACAGAATGGAAATTTTGGCTAGTATATCATAAAATAATAACCAACATAGAAGAAAAAAGAAAAAAGATTTTCCTTCAAAACCAGAAAAGTTTTCATGAGGAAAAACCGCGGGATACGCGAGGCAGCGCCATAAGCGAACCAAACGTAGTACGACCATCACTCAAGTTTGAGAAGAAAGGAAAATGTATCAGGAATACGATTACGAAAACCGCAAGTTCGTAAAAGCAGTTAAAGGAAAACTACGAGGAAAATACGTAAGACAATAGGAGAAAATGTTAGGAGGGGAGATCTAGATTAGCTGATGGCAAGGCCTAACGAAGAAGTTAGTGGGGGTAGTACCAACCTAAAACTTAAAGAAATCAATGCAAGTTGCATGGCAAGCTATCGAACAAGGAATAGAAAAATAAGAAAGGCAGTTGGTACTCGGAAGGCGGCAGAGGAGGCTATATAAGTGGAGTACAGCGGGAGCCGCGCATCTAACGATCTATCACTCTACCTATCTCAGATATATCTATCGCTCATCTGGAAGCTGGAATCGCTCTCTCACTCTTTGGGATTTTTCTTTAGATCGACGTGAGTTCATCATTGCATTATTAGAGCATCTTTGCATTATTCATAATGAGTGAGTCATTAAATTATTAGATCGACGTTGTTAGACGGATCTGCGATGTTATAGTAACGTACTTAGAAGCAGTGTTTTATAAAGACAGCAGTAAGATATGTGTCAATCAAACAGTGAACATTTTAATTAATTATAATATTATGCGATATAATATTTCAAGTAACATTTTTCATTAAAGTTTTATCAAACGTAAATACGAGTTAAATGAACAAAGACAGTGTAAAATCAGTTAGTATTACAGACAGTGAAAAAACCATTGAACAGTTTGAGTGAATTACGCTATAGTTAATTATATAGCGGGTGCGTCAAAAAATCTATAAATGACGTAGTCTACAGGAATCACAGGACTGATGTAATGACAATAACTGGAACCACACATGGACTTTGAAGGACTACTGGAATAAGAAGCGGAAACCAAATCAGGGAAGGCGTTAAACCAAATCAGGGAAGGCGTTAAACCAAATCAGGGAAAACGTTAGAAGACATCAGGGAAAGTCAAACCAGGAAAAGCTGAGACCACGAGAGACGTTCAACCGCACCAACGATAACCGGACTTCAGGGAAGCTGTATTTCAATCAACATTCTTGGGAAAGGTGTTCAGAGTCCAGGGTCGCAGTAATAAAAGGTCTGTCAGAAAAGTTACGATATCCCTTATTAAAATATTGCCTGAGTTAAATTTAAATAATTATTGATACTGGGTTGAGATAAAAGATTAGGTTTTTCAAAATATAAAATTATTAATCTTGTAAATTAAATATATAAAATCATTTTCATAATTAAATAATTAAATAATAAATATTAAAAAGGAAGGAATAATTAAGTATAAATGAATAATAAATGGTTCTACCTAAAAGAGTTAAAATTTATGTAAATAGTAAATTTAGTTTAAAATTTATGTTTTTGTAGTGGAAAGAACCACAGAGTATTTTGAGTTTTTTATTGAATAAATTTTCTTTTGATTTCAATTAATATAATTAATTTACCTTGTTCAAGAGATTCCTATTATCTAAGTATCCTATATGATAAGTTGTTTTCAGTGTATGATCAATATTGAAGGGCGGAAACGCAAAGTTGGCATTTCCAACGAAATTTCACAAAGCACAAATAATTTAATTATTCTAGGTAAAGTTCCACTGTTCTCACTCCTCGGAGATTGTCAAATAAATATAATATTAATTACTGAGCTGAGCAAATTTAAAGTTAATAGTAACTTGAATAACTGGAAGGAATTTAATAAAATATTTTTATTTAAGGTGACTATAGGCATAGTTATCTTAACCAGAGTTATATCACCTAGGCTATTAAAATTAATTTGCCTTAAACTTCCAGTAGGTGATATAATCTCTTTATTCTGTAACAAAGTAGGGAAATCCTACAGACAGACAATAGCGTCGGGGCTACATTGCAGAGGTGGCTCCCGAACGTCATAAAAAAGGTCTGTCGTTGCAGGGTTGACGTCGCAACGTGGGGACAAAAGGAAAACAAACTTCCTCCCCCAGCGTCGTGCAACTCGTGCGTCGTTGCAATATATATATATAATTATGAATCTATGTTTGCATAAATATAAACATATTGGAAAAATAAATAAGTTAGATCAATTAAATTATACACACCTCAATACTTATTCCTTGGCCAACATCTGCAATCCCCAGTTCCTCGATAATAGTCTGGAGGCCGGCTTCGTCCAGAGCACCCTCCTCTGCTATGACCCGTCCCTCCACGACCGATACTTCTTCAAAGGTTGGCCCCTCGACCACGCTGTCTTCGTTGGCTAGAGGAAGAGCCAGCACATCATCCTCTTCTTCATCCGAAGGAAAATGGAAATCTACTATGGTCTGGCGGTTTGAAGGTGTTGTGATAGCATCATTTGAACCTTGAGAAGAAGCAGGGGTAGCAACAGGGCTAGCAGCAGGGGTAGCAGCAGGGATAGCAGCAGGGGTAGCAACAGGGGTAGCAGCAGGGGTAGCAGCAGGGGTAGCAACAGGGGTAGCAGCAGAGGTAGTCTCTGGCTGTTTGCTCTCGTCTATTCTCTTTTGAATTCCAGCCAGTTCTTCTTTCACATCTCGCCAGATCCGGAATAGAGAAAGGTCTTCTACATCTACTTGGCTTTGATTAAATCGTCTTACTTTGTCAAGGCCCATTTTAACTTCTAGGTAACTTAAGTGCCCCCTCACTTCTGAAGCCTTCCTCTCGAGGGCAATCGTGCTCCCTGGAGTTCCAGCACCACGTCTGGCAATGAGATTATAATGAACTTTGTCAGGGTCAAGGCTGTCGAGGCCTGTGGCCTTAAACCCACTGGCAACCACCCTGCTGTCCAGCTTGTCCAAAACTAGTTTCGGAAGAGGGGAAAATTCTTCTTTTTTCATACGCCTGCCATCATTAACGAACCGCCATTCACTGATGAATTTCCTCCAATCCATCTTCAGCGGACGGAAAACGGCCACATCTAGAGGCTGAAGAAGATGGGTCGAGTTCGGGTACAGTGCTACAACCTCAATATTGTTCTTTGAGCAGTAGTCAGATAGGTAGTAGCTCAAGTGGGAGGTATGCCCGTCAATGAACAGAAGCACAGGAAAGGGGATATTCTTAGATTTTAACCAAGGGTGGAATACATTTGTTATATATTCGAAGAAGGTCTCCCGTGTCATCCACCCGTTCTCCGATTTACCCAGTACCCACTCACCAGGAAAAGATCTAATGATCTGAGCTGGTACTCGCTCGTATTTGAATACCACCATTGGTGGTGCCAACTCCCCAGCGGCATTAGCGTTCACGAGGACGGTCACGCATTCTTTCTCGTCATTGCATGTCTGCTGGTATACTGCCTTCTCCCCTTTCTTAGCCAGGACTTTTTTCCCCTTGGGACAGAGGAAAAAGGCAGTTTCGTCCGCATTAAACACGCGGCGTGGGTCATCAAACACGCCGAGAAGATTTTTACTTTGAAGGTAAGTCTTCACCTCAACAAACCATCCTCTGAGCTCGGCTTCAGTTACGTTGGAGCGTGATGACGTAAGTGCTTGAGACACGCGCTGAGATAGCACAGGGTGGCGAGACAGAAATAAGTTGTACCACCTGTCGCCTGGCGTATTATTCTTAAATTGATTAGGCCGGTTTAAATCTTTGATTAGCCGTGCTACACTGTCAATTAGCTGGTCCTTTGTGACCGGGAACCCAGCTTTTGCTACATCTAACACCCATTTTACGATCAGCTCTTCTTCGTCCTTACTGAGTACAGTTGGTCGACCAATAGGGATCTCTTCTTTGTACTTCCCTGTCAACTTGTCGTGCAATGTGGTTTTAGGAATTTGAAAACACCTGGAAGCAGCAGATATGGAGTAGCCCTCTTCTTTTATCGCGGTCAGCGCTTTCTGGATATCTTCTTGACTGTAGCGCTGCCGAGACGTCGGCCTAATCGGGAACGGCATCTTCCTGTAAATCATAAATTATATAAGTATTAAGCATTACAGTAAAACAAATCATTTCTTAAAATGTTAAAATAAGTATTGAATTTATTTACACCGGTTCTTAAAATGCATTAATAAAAACGACTGAAAATTATCACGTCATCACATTGTTATTATTAAAATACAACATGTTTATAGTGATTTAAAAGTACTAATTAATGTTGTGACAGAAAATGGCATATACCACAATAGAAAACTATTATATTATGCTACAAAATGACATAAATTGCAGTTAACTTTAAAAATAATAGTCTTTCGGAATTGGAAAACATCGCCGACGTAACTCCCGAACGGTCGTTCGGTAAAGGAAAAAGTGGCCCAATAGCTTGCCCAGTTCCGAATGCTTTCAAATAAATAGAAAAAGTAGTTATTTTATAACTTCTTACACTTAAAACAATGCTAAATATGTGTACAGAGTGATTAATTATATAAAATATGTGATTGGATAACATATATATAAATAAAACGTTAGTTTACTTACTGGTGCACTTGAAGGAAACAGTAGGCGCGAACTCGCCGAACTGTCAAACTCGGACTGCCAGCTGATCCACAGCCTTCCGAATCAACGTTGCCAACTTCACAAATCTCAATTATAGTTGTTTTTTGAGCTTAACATACAACGAAAACGGTACTGATCGGCGTTTAAACATACGATGTCCGAGAGTCTTGTTATTTCGTTTTAAAAATAGTTCGTTCGGATTTGGACGGTCGTTCGGCGTTCAGGCAGTTTACCTTATATAGAATTACGCTAAATATCCCTTTTTCCTTTATATAGGCCTATAATGAAATTAGACACTTCACTCATCGCGGGAAATCAATTACAAACAAATTAAAACAAATATAACATAACAAATTAACAAACCAAAAATCGCTTATGGGATTTACCATGGAGAATCTTCAGGGTTAATACGGGATTCGGGATAAAAACAGGCAGGGATGCAGGGTTGCCAGATTACTAGAAACATACT
This sequence comes from Philaenus spumarius, assembly GCA_018207615.1. Lineage (NCBI taxonomy): Eukaryota > Metazoa > Arthropoda > Insecta > Hemiptera > Aphrophoridae > Philaenus > Philaenus spumarius. Next base: position 125,181 of record JAGFPH010003275.1, on the reverse strand, counting down.
AAGACTAGAGAGTGTAAGTTAGAAACCTTCAGGTTATTAAAAAAAAATATATATTATATATAAGTTATGTTTAGAAATTAAAACCCTTTTTTAATAACTTAAGAAATGTTACAAACTTATTTATGTTCACATACTAGAACCCTTTAGTAGCCTAAGTGTAAGTTAGATCCATTTAGGCTATTTTTTTATATAAATATACATTAGGCTATATATACGGTAAGTTATTAGCAAAACCAATAGAGATTTATTTTACCATGTTATAAAATTTAACAGCAAGCGACATCCACACAGTAACTTTAAGGGTAGCACATAGGTATGTAAAATACAAGGAAAAATTCAAAATATATGTGATTGACCCACAAAAAACATCAGGCAATGAGATTTGGCAAATTTTTTATAAACAAAAATAACAATAAATTGGGAATTTTTTGAGTTTTTTGTTAATATTATAAAATTTTATGAATGGATCATGATACTTCCAATAAAAAAATTGTAGAGAATTAAAAAAACTACAAAATATTTTTGTACAGACCCCAATCGGACTATTTTCCACCGAAAAAAATAGGAAAAACACTTAAAAATTACTATTTTTCAAAAATTCATATCTTTGTTAATTTAAAATATTAAGGACAGATATTTCGGAAAATAATTGTTTATTATGTATAACAGGCAGAAGGTGAAATTTATCGCATAAATAGTTTTTCCACAATTACAGTATAAACAAATTAGGTCATTATCTTGCATAATGCGCCCTATTAACCTGAGTGGCCAGATTTAAATTTACCAAAAGGATTCTGAAAGTAGACATTAACACTTACAAGTCGTATATAGGCCTATCTTCGTTTTTGAATAATGTTGTTAAAGTAAGATACCAATGCATCCGAACATAGCGCGAAACGCTTAAAATTGCGACCGACGGCGAGAGAGGCAGTGGTAGTGGAGGAACCTACAGCGAAGGATACGCGCACCCTGCCGTTCTCTTCTCCTCCGCTGCTGGTTCCCCACTACCACTGCCTCTCTCACCGTCGGTCGCAATTTTAAGCGTTTCGCACTATGTTCGGATATTTTCGTGATTTCTTTTGTTCATTTTGTTTAGCGAAGTTATTGCTTATATTGTTTGGTGTATTAAGTGATTTAGTTGTTCTTTTATTTAGTGTTAAAATATCAAGAAAAACTGAAGTTAACATTTATATTTTCAACTTTTATTTCTCTCGTCTTTTCTTTTTATTTCCGGCGGATATTGTTGTTGTTTTTACAGTCAGTTTAACGTGTTCTTTCATAATATAGAGAAATTTTCCAAAAACCTGGAGTCACCCTCTCCTGCACTTTTACCAAAACATTTATAAATTGTGATTTTCTATGTAAATTAAACCGGCAATTGCACTAAATAAATTTCATGTTATTAACATAAAGCAAAATGTAGGCCTAATTTTGAGTTATAGTTATAAGCAACAATAAAGATAATAATAATTAGTAGCCCAGTTAAGAAAAAATCCCTTCACAACAAAAAACATAATAACAGTATGTTTACTAATAATTAAATATCAACTCAATTTTCCCAGGAATGTTGTATATTTACCAGTGATTTACTATAAAGTACTATTATTATTACTATTGCACCAAACAAATTAACACATATTATTATTAAAAATGCATTATTATAAAGCTATTATTAATAAGGCGAATGAGGGATATTTTTGGTTTCTAACCTTATTTGACCTGACTGTTTATACAATAATAGCAACTTTAAACACAATATGTTTCAATTAACTTCAATTTAAAGTAACTTTGTTTATGCATTTATAAATACCTCTCATGTGGAGAATTCCAAATATAAAGACTAGACACAAAAAAGACCGAAATAGTAAAACATGCAGTAATTGATGATAAACATGTAAAATAATACGGTTCTTGAGCAGCCTCCATATTGTAATTACTATAATCACGTGACTATGAGAATGATTTCGATTGGACATGACCAGCTTCCGTCTTCTGAATGAGAAAATGGCTGCCTGGGTTGATGGAGCTGTCTTCTTTGTTTAGGATTTTGAGTTGGAAATATTTGAGTATTTGTTAAAATGCCGAGTGCTACATTTAGCTCATCACGATCATATGTAAGGAGATCGCGTAGAAAAGGTGCAAATAGGATCCCACTTCCATCACGTACGAGTTCTGGTAAGTTTTACCATGTTCCTTATATAGGTATTGTATGGACTCGTCCCAACAATTGGTTGAAATATTTGAGCACTAAATTGACAGTCCGAATTTGCATTAACAGCTTCGATTGCTATTCCAAAATAAGTAAATTAGCCTGATTGATTGCGATTTGCATTCCTATCTTATCCATGACTTTATTTGCCTTATGTTAATTTTCTCAAACAGATTGTAGAGTGGAATGAAAACATACCCTCAGGCTTATGATCACAATAATTTATTTGTCAATGAGGTCTAGGCCAGACATATTTAGATTTTTTATGCACACATATATATTTATGTATATTAAGTGAAGTGTTCATATTAAGTTATGCTTTTCAAGTTTTCCTCACTTAATCAATTATGGTACATCTAGAACTCCAGTTCCTTGTGATGTATTATTTATAACCATGAAACTGGTTTGGTAGGTTGTCAAAATCATTCTTTAATCTCTTACAGCTGTTGTTCTGAAATCAGCATTTTAGGGTCTTGTTATTAAGTCTTGTTATTTTCTTGAGAGCAATTTAAGAATTCCAAGGTTTGTTATAAATAGATCTTATATGTTAAATTGTGTTAATAAGTTCTACTGGATATTATTTACTTAAAAATATGACCTTAATTTAATAACTATCAATAGTCTAAGGCCTAGGCCTATCTGTGGTAGACTGTATAACATCAATTGTTTTTTTTTTGACTTGATCATATAGATCTTTGGGACTTATACCTTTTAGAATTAAGTGTTGTGTAAAGAGTAGAATAATGATAGAATACACCTATAAGGTAGGCTATTTAACTTTCCTATGATAAGCTTATGGCTTATGATGTTTCAAGTTGTTTCTTGATATTATATCTAGCCTACCTACCTAAACAAAACTACTTGGTCTTAAAACATCTGTAGGCTGTATTAAAGAAATAAGTGAACTTCTCACCTTTACATTCAAACAATAGGCTCTCTTATATATATATATATAATAACTAGCCTAAGTTAACTAACCGCTCCTTTTTGTGACTTAGGCCTATACCCATTATTTTTTCCTTCATGTTTGCTTCATTACAAATATAGGCTTATTCAAAAGTTATGTAAAATTCATTTTTATTAATATATATATAGATATAGGCCCCCCGTGAAAAATCACAGGCTGATTAATTAGTTACACATCAGAAATACATCATTTAAAAAACAACATTAAGGAATACTTATCTAAGGCGTAATTACACAACTATGCTGACGGGGATTTTTAACTCAGTAAATTTGTACAATAATTTAAGAATTGTAAAACTGTAGGCCTACTTGTTAAACATTTTTATTTACAGAAAGATAAAAATACTATATTTTAATATTGGTTGCTTTTTATTTCGTATTGATAGATCAAATGATTTAGAATTTATTAATATTATAGTAAAGAAATTAATAATCGAATATGTTTATATGTTAAACGAAGATGTGCGAATGTTTCCGAAGTTAAACGAATAAATCTCTTCTTGAAATTTGTATAACAAATATATTGATGGTAAAACGTTGTATTTTATATATACAGTTTATAACCTCAAAGCAAATATTATAACGTATATTACAGCATAGGGACTACATTACTTCATATTTAAAAAAATCAACTTCACAAGAAACTATAACGATTGAAGTTGTAAACATAACCCCAAACTATAATCTACACTGAGTTTGTTTAAGTGTTACAGAGATGATGGAGGAAATCAGCTGTTTAGATGTAGGTACAAATGTTTCCAAAGTTAAACAAATAGGTATCTTTTCTTTAAATTTGTAGGCCTATAAAAAAAATATATTGATGATAAAAGGTTGTATTTAGGCCTATATTCATTTTATAACACCAAAGAAAATCTTATAGGCCTAACGTATTATAGCCTACATTAGTTATTTAACCCATGTTTTAAGAAAATCAACTTCACAAGACTTAGGCCTATATTGATTGAAGTTTTAACATAACCCCAAAGTATAGGCCTAATCTTTGCTAGGTTTGTTTTAGTATTATAGATGATGGGTGAAATCAACTGTTATATTATAATGTTACTCACATACATAAGTATGTATGTACGGACTTACACTCGCTTTTATAGGAGTTGATTCACCTATAAGCTATATTTTAACATTTGGTCTCACTGTAGGCCTAATCACTCGTTTTATTTCATATCGGTATTTGCAAATAAGCTGATAACTAATGTCATAAAATTGATGTGAAGTGCTGGCGCAAGTTTACTTTTTGACCCTAGGCTAACCTATGGCAACAGAAATGCAAGAATAATAATTTAAAAAAAACTAAAAGTTTCTAACCTGTAGTATTTAGTCACATTATGTTTACTTGTATTCAACATTTAACAGTAGAATGTAAACAACATCGTTGTCTACAAAAATATTAGGCTAGAGTCGAATAGTAAACTCATGCCGAAGTGCTTAAAAATTTCTAGGATTTATTTTAAATACAGTCTTTTGTTCGCAGTACAGGGAAGTTATTACGAGTAAAAAAAATTGTGTAGGCCTACATATTTATAGGCATACTATGTTTTAAGGTTCCTGCAGTATTTTTAAAAAGATGTGTGTGCAAGCATTTGTTGTATGTAGACATTTTTTCCTGCACAAAATCACATCAATGAAAAATAATATCGACTACGTTAATAGTGCCAATCAAAGCAAATTAACTTCAATATGTTCTTAAAGAAATTTGATCAAATACAGAGTGGCTATGTTTTTTAAATAACCATTTTTATCTTGTGCATGCACATTATGGTTGGGCTCAAACTAAATATAGGTATAGGCTACCATAAAACAGCTGTGATTGCTATACATTTTATTACAGTAATAGGTAGTATTAAGTTAGAACTATTAGCCTGTATTGGTATTAGTGCAGATGTAATCATGTTATACAAAACAATTTAATTGGTGTTAACAACTTATATATATAGGCTACATAATATGTCTACCAATTTTAAACATACTGTGATTAGGGACTGTAAGTCAATACTTTAGGTTCCGTAAAATGGTGTGAATAGGTAGGTTGGTTATCATTTTATATTTTGCAGGTCTGTTAGGCTAAACAAAATTTCGTATTGATAACAGTAATGACAAAAATAATAACACTTCACATACATCAACTTTTAAACCTGGCTTCTTCGTTCACAACCAGTATGTTATTGCACTTCTTGTAGTTGCCACACACAGGGGTACGACTGTAAATGCTGTGATCAACATAAAATTGGAGAATATATTCATCTGATTTATAACAACATTTACATCCATCGCAAAAGGCAACCATTTTTGAAGTATGCTAATCTGTAATTTATAGGCCTACGGCCTATTCATTTCTGAAATTGCACGGCATATTTAGACGCAACCAATAAAATAAATTCTTACAGAATCACAAATGTTCAGTTTGTCAATGTTGTTAAATTTGTCTTCATGATTTATTTCTCTGCATTAAATTTGTTATATACTCTCGTTATTTATAATTTACTAATCTACGTTTTGTAAGATTTATAAATTATTTTCACTTATTGAGTCAGTTTAAGAATATAAAGGAAATTTTCCAATACTTTTGGTTAGATTCATCTGCACAATTACGTACCTTATTATTAATATTATTGTATCAATTGAATTTTTTGATAAATAGGTAATAGGCCTAGTTGTTTTTTTAAACATTAAAATTATGAAAAACAGTGACGTTTAAAATTGTAATTGCCTATGTTTCATTTTTAATCTATTTTTTAGTATTACTGAGTTGCGAGCAACTTTTCTGAAGTAAAACCAAAGATATCTGCTCAGTTGTGTGTTTAACACATTCGCTACCTAGCATCGCATAAATCAGGTCTTTAAAATAGACTAATACTTCATAATTAGGTATTAAATAACAAAATAATACTGCCACAAATATGAGATGTCAGTCTTTTTCAATTAGACTAGGCGTTGCACCTTTGCGGTATCAGTGGATAGAAACCGGTCGTTGCATATATGAAAAACTATTACAATGGTGGTAGCGAACGTGTTAAAACTGAATAAAGCTATAACTATGTATACAAGCTTCAACACAAATTCTGAGAGATTTTATACTAATCCAAATACTATGTAATATTTATACATTTAATGTACCCTATAACCTACAAAAATCTATTTATATCTAGGCAATTTTTGTGTATGGTCTTATAGCATCCATATGTATACAATAACATAACACCTGATTATATTTACACTAGCATCAATAAATCAAAACAATTTTAGGTTAGGCCCAACCTAGATCGATATAAATGATTTAAAATAAAGGATTCACCTTAAAGTTTAATAAGGAAAGTTTATTTTCAATTTTGATGCAATTATAACCTTAACAGAAACTTGTGAGGATCTTGATTCATTCGCAAGTTATTTGATGTATTCATCAGAGCACCAGTTCAATCAACATGAATTATATTAATTTTAAGAAAAATATTACTTGAATTGTCTTTGATAAAATGTACTCAATTCTTTTCTTTAATGTGTTTGGTGTCATTTTTCATATTTTCTTCGAAATAAGTAGGGTCATTCCATATCAACGTAACACAGTTTAAATTAAAATTTTACCTGACCATCTCAGATTTCAATAAAGTTTGGTGTACTGGTACACCCATATAGACTAAGAAAAGTATAAAATTTCAACTTGATATCTCTATTAGTTTCAAAGTTACACCTCGTTAAAGTTTTAAAAAAACGCTTAAAATTGACCCGTTATGGAAACTTTAAACTGCTATAGCACCTCTCAGAATCAAACTTGAAAGATGGGAGGGGTGTCATTTTGTAGAATTTTCCAAGCCCTTTCTAAAAATGTATAACACTATAGGGCTCTTAATAACATTTTGTTTAACAATTTCAAAATTAAATTTCAAATTTTTCAAAATGTGACGCTTTAAAAATTTTGAAAAATGGTTAATTGATGGTATAAATGTCATTATGGGATCAAAATGGGTTCTCAAAGAAAAATGCATTTGAAAAAACGCTTGATTACATTCAAATTTTACCATAGAATGTTGGTGACAGCGAACTAATAATTCTTAATAACATAAAGCTTATAAGGTAATTGAAAGGACTATTGTTTGAATATTTTGTAGAGCAATTAACTTATGTTTGTTAGTAACACACCAAGATAAACTATAAATTTATATACAATAAATAGTTATTTAATGATTGTACGGTACAATATTATTATTAATTTTATAAATAATACAGTAAAATGAAATAATTTGGGAAGAAATCTATCTTGTTTTATTGGAAATATATTGCTTGTAATTAGGTATTGGTTGATAAGGATCCGTTAAAATAAGAAAGCTCCATCTCAAAAACTCAGAGTAGCTAGTCATGTGTGACTTCTCAGAGAACCACAGCTTTCTGCTTCAAGATGAAGCACAAAGCTATCATCGGATCAGTGGACAAGCGACAGTACATCCACGTGTGATCTACTATAAAAGGGATGAAAAAACAAAACATGTTTGTTATAATTTCCGATGATCTAGAACACAATACTATAGTAGTGTATTGTTTTCAAAAGAAACTGATAAAGTTTATGAAAGAGAGATTTGGAAACGATATATCCAAAATATATTACTTCTCTGATGGGTCCGCCGCGCAGTACAAGAACCGAAAAAACATCACACCAATCTAAGCTTTCATTCAAAAGACTTAACAAAATTAAACCTTCTGAAGAGATTAAGAAAAAGGCTGCACAAGTTAATCATTAGGGGTATCTAAGTTTTTTTCTGTTGTGTATATAGACATAATGAATGTAAACTTTTTTTTTAAATCAATGTAGTGTTTTCAGAAGTTTATTATATTAACAATGAAGTGTTTTTAAATAATAGCCCAGTTACCAAAAACTTAGTTTACCAAAAATGTCTTGTGTATATTTATCTTAAATTTCTCCTAGCTAAATTTTTTTGTTAAAACGGCTCTTTTTTCTATTAACAACATATGTCTAAAGCTTACAAATAATTAAATTTAGCTTTAAAAATGAGGTAGTAAAAATTAAATATCATTGACCAAATTTATAGAGGTAATTTCTTAGTCTCACATACAAATTTCACGTAATCTTTGTTTACAATCTAAGATACTCTTAGACCATACGATACCAATGAGGCGTTATGAGTCATTTTCCTGTAAGAACCCATTATGATCCCATAATGAAATGTATACCATCAATTAACCACTATACAAGGACTATTTGAGAATTTTTTCAAAATTTTTAATTAAATCTTTGATTTTTAAATTGTTAAAAAAAGTTTTATTAAAACCCCTATGGTGTTATACATTTTTAGAATGGGTTTGAAAAATGCTGCAAAATGAAACATCTCCCATCTTTCTAGCTTGATTCTGAGAGGTGCTATAGCAATTTAAAGTTTCCATACCGGGTAGATTTTGAGCATTTTTTGAAAACTTTAACGAGGCATAACTTTGAAACTAATAGAGGTATCAAGTTGAAATTTGGTATTTTTCTTAGTCTATATGGGGTGTACCAGTATACCAAAGGGAGAAACCTGTATATATAATAGGCTAGTGATACATTTTTTATCCTTAAAAAATTTTTGTTTGCCATAAAATGTAATAGCCTAATACTGTAATACATTTTTTCTTTATACAAAATTATCATTGAAAGTAGTATTTGCTCTTTTCTACATTACATTTTATGCTTTATAAACTGTTCCAAATTATGTTTTCACTGTGACCTCAGAGATTTGAACATAAGTTTTTTTATATTATTTCCCATTATTGAATAAATTAGGTAAAATACTTTAAAATTAGTTAACATATTACTAAAAATAAATATTTATGCTCAAATAACGTCATGTCGATGGCTGGTTTTGTTTTGAAGATGATAGGCTTACCTATAAGAAGAGTTTATTAAAATTGATTTTAATATTAAAATGTCCACTAATACAACATCATACAAGAATAGATTAAATTTTGTCTTAAATTTAGTAGGCTAGCCTAGAATTTGAATGTGTTCAAATTCATACTTTGTGCATTTACAACTAAGTTGTAAGAGATGAATTAAAAAAAAATTGATAAAACCAAGAGCAGAAGTCAAAATTAAACCCTGCTAATATTATCTACCTATTTTTTCTTATCGCATATACAGTATGGTAAACCTATTCAATCAATTACTTTAATAGTAATAATGAAGCTATCAAAGCTGATGTTATGAAAAATAGTTCAAATTTTGTATTTGGTTTTAACTATTAATGTTAAGCCTAGTATATTTTAAACGATAATTTAGTTTTATCTTGAAAAAGGTTATTAGGGTGTTCAGATAGTTAAAAAAAACAATTTATAATATAGGCTACTTCACTAACCTTAATTTTGTAAAGTGAAGTTCCTCCTGGTACTGTAGTCACGCTTGAAATAAAATTTGTATTGAAAAAAAAATGTATTTGTCAAACAAAAACGCATACACACGGGCAGTGTGCGTGTGAAGGGCCAGTTGAAAATAATTCAGAAGTGTGTGAAAATCTTTTAATGTAAAGTGTGTACAGTTCCTGGAAGAATTTTACTTCAAACAATCAAGGTATAGGCTATGAAGTATATATTACTAAATTTGTATACTATAATTTTGCTTGACTATAATCCAATTTTTCAAATAGGCTATAGTAGGCAGTAGTAGTAGGCTAGTACTGTATTCATAGTATAATAATGCATTTATTATTATACTATGAATACAGCTACAAATGCATGATATTATTAAACGTTATTTTTATAATATACTAGGAGGCTTCGCAGTTAAACTACCGCGGTGAAGCCGGTCACTCCTCATCTACACTTGCTGCCGCAAAGCAATAAATTATATTTTCTCAAGAATTGTGATGGTTAGGACAGAGGCACTTAGATTGGAATAAGATGGTGGGATAGCTATGACCTGAATCAATATGCATGCGCATTA